>CAUYPK010105214.1:0-12674 GCA_963574355.1 Loris lydekkerianus
CATAAAACAAATTACACATCATGACCAAGTCAGTTTTATCCCAACGGTCTCAAGGCCGGTTCAATATATGTAAATCTATAAGTATTATTCAGCACATAAAAAAATGGAAAAACAAAGACCATATGATTCTTTCAATTGATGCAGAAAAAGCTTTTGATAATATCCAGCATCCCTTCATGATCAGAACACTTAAGAAAATTGGTATAGAAGAGACATTTCTTAAACTGATAGAGGCCACCTACAGCAAACCCACAGCCAATATTGCATTGAATGGAGTTAAATTGAAATCATTTCTACTCAGATCAGGAACCAGGCAAGGCTGCCCATTGTCTCCACTGCTCTTTAACATTGTAATGGAAATTTTAGCCACCATGAGTAGGGAGGAAAAGGTGATTAAGGGTATCCATATAGGGTCAGAAGACATCAAACTTTTGCTCTTTGCAGATGATATGATTGTATACCTGGAAAACACTAGGGATTCCACTACAAAACTCAAAGAAGTGATCAAGGAATACAGCAGCAGCTCAGGTTACAAAATCAACATTCATAAATCAGTAGCCTTTATATATACCAACAATCGTCAAGCTGAAAACAATAGTTAAGGACTCTATTCCATTCACAGTAGTATCAAAGAAGATGAACTATTTGGGAGTTTATCTAACAAAGAACATGAAAGATCTCTATAAAGACAACTATGAAAGTTAAGAAAAGAAATAGCTGAAAATGTTAACAAATGGAAAAATATACCATGCTCATGGCTGGGAAGAATCAACATTGTTAAAATGTCCATACTACCCAAAGCCATAAACAATTTTAATGCAATCCCTATTAAAGCTCCACTGTCATATTTTAAAGACCTTGAAAAAATAATACTTTGTTTTATATGGAATCAGAAAAAAAGCCTCGAATAGCCAAGACATTACTGAGAAATAAGAACAAAGCAGGAGGAATCACGCTACCAGACCTCAGACTATACTATAAATCGTTAGTGATCAAATTTTTTGGTGCTGGCACAAAAACATAGAAGTAAATTTGTGGAACAGAATAGAGAACCAAGAGATGAATCCAGCTACTTACTGTTATTTGATTTTTGACAATTAAAAACATTCAGTGGGGAAAATATTTCCTATTTAACAAATGGTGCTGGGTGAACTGGCTGGTGACCTGCAGAAGACTGAAACTGGACCCACACCTTTCACCAATAACTAAGATAGACTCTCACTGGATTAAAGATTTAAACTTAAGACATAAAACTATAAAAATACTAGAAGAGAGTGCAGGGAAAACCCTTGAAGTCATGGGTCTGGGCGAGTATTTTATGAGGAGGAATCCACAGACAATTGAAGCAGCTTCAAAAATACACTACTGGGACCTGATCAAACTAAAAAGCTTCTGCACAGCCAAGAACATAGTGAGTAAAGCAAGCAGACAGCCCTCAGAATGGGAGAAAATATTTGCAGGTTATGTCTCTGACAAAGGTTTAATAACCAGAATCCGCAGAGAACTCAAATGTATAAGCAAGAAAAGAACAAGTGATCCCATCACAGACTGGGCAAGGAACTTGAAGAGAAACTTCTCTGAAGAAGACAGGCACACGGCCTTCAGACCTATGAAAAAATGCTCATCATCTTTAATCATCAGAGAAATGCAAAGCAAAATTACTTTGAGATATCATCTAACTCCAGTAAGAGTAGCCATATCACAAAATCCTAAGACCAGAGATGTTGGCGTGGATGTGGAGAAAAGGGAACAGTTCTACACTGCTGGTGGGAATGCAAATTAATACATTCCTTTTGGAAAGATGTTTGGAGAACACTTAGAGATCTAAAAATACATCTGCCATTCAATCCTATATTTCCTGTACTAGGTAAATACCCAGAAGACCAAAAATCACATTATAACAAAGATTTTTGTACCAGAATGTATTGCAGCCCAATTCATAATTGCTAAGTCATGGAAAAAGCCCAAGTGTCCATGGATCCATGAATGGATTAATAAATTGTGATATATGTATACCATGGAATATTATGCAGCCTTAAAGAAAGATGGAGACTTTACCTCTTTCATGTTTACATGGATGAAGCTGGAGCATATTCTTCTTAGTAAAGTATCTCAAGAATGGAAGAAAAAGTATCCAATGTACTCAGCCCTACTATGAAACTAATTTATGGCTTTTACATGAAAGCTATAACCCAGTTACAACCTAAGAATATGGGGAATGGGGAAAGGGAGGGGAGGGAGGTGGAAGATGGGTGGAGGGATGGTGATTGGTGGGATTACACCTGCGGTGAATCTTACAAGGGTATATGTGAAACTTAGTAAATGTAGAATGTAAATGTCTTAACACGATAACTAAGAAAATGCCAGGAAGGCTATGTTAACCACTATGATGAAAATGTGCAGACGGTCAGACGGTCTATAAAAACCAGTGTATGGTGCCCCATGATTGCATTAATGTACACAGCTATGATGTAATAAAGAAAAATAAAATTCCAAGTTCTGTCTGCAGAAAATGTCTACAAACATGTCACATCCCAGAGCAAGGACCACCTGTCCTGCCCAGAATGTGGTCTCCAAACAACAGTCTCCCAGGGAACACAACCAGGGATCCTGGGAGTAAAACAGGTGCAGAGCATGTACAATGAGCCTGCAACATCTCGTGTTAGTGGAATGCCGGGAGGAGGACCAAGGCTCTGCGGCCACACCAAGGACTCCACGGGAGAGTAACTGTGGGGGCTGAAACACAAAGTATGTTTCAACCTACAAATTCCTACTGATATTATGTGAAAAAATATTACTTGCCACATTTGTACGACATACGGGCACTAATTCAGGATTTTAGAAACTAGTTAATCAAGGGCAAAATCCCCTGGTGGCCCTGCCTTTTCTCTGTGACCTGTAGCCATGAGGTTCGTGGAGAGAAGTTTCTCCTTACACATGTATTCCAGTTAATCAGTGAGGAAGGGGTGACAGATTGCAGTATTTCCATTTTATGCTCCCTAATGAATTGAGGAACCCACCCATGGGAGCGTTACACTCATGGAGACAATCGCACGTGTTGTGACACGTATGAAGTTACACGGGCAGAAATGTCCACCCAACCCTGAATGCCTTCCACCCACTTGATGTCAGTGTCCTGCTCCAGGAATCCCAGGGGGCAGAAGCACATGCCCTGCCACACCCTGTGTGGTCAGCAGGCTCCGGACTGTGGGCAGGACAAGTGGCCCAGTCTCTTCATCAGAAATCACACAGAAGGAAGAGTAAAGGGCAGAGGAGAATCTGCAGCCTCAGGACACATATCAACCAGCTGCGAGGCACGGAGCTTCTTAGATCTGATTGAAACTAACAACTCACAGAGAAAAGCCGGAAGCAGCGTGAAATCCTTCAGGACAGCCGATGGTGTAAAGCAGCTGTTCTCCACCTGTGGGTTGCGGCCCACGGGAACTTTATTAAAGGGTCACAGTACAAGGAAGGTGGAGAATCACTGGTGTAAAGGAATTATTGCTATTTTTTTTTAAGGTGATAATGTGATGTTTAATAATGTAATGTTTTTTAAAGAATTCTTATGTTCTACAACCTTGATCTTTGAGCTTTTAGAGATATAGTCTCACTTATTTATGAATGAGATAATATTTGTCTGAGAAGTTGCATTAACATAGGCTGGGGCAGGGGTGGGAACAGGGAAACAAAATTGAGTGTTGGTTAAAAAAGGAGAAAAGACCCCAACAGCATCTCAAAACTGCCTTGCCCGCACCTGACTGCCTCGGCTGCCCGCAGGGCCTTGCTCAGTGACTGCCCTGTGGACTAGGCCATAACCCACGTCATGTTTGATCCTCTTTTCTCCTTCCTTCTGCCTCTAATCTCTGAGTTCTGATGAGTCATACCACCATTTACAATTTTCCCTACTTATTCTTTTCTAATATCCTGTTCCCTCTCAGCATCCTGGTTCAGAAAACCACAGCCATTCGCCTTATTTCAACTCTTCCAAGTTGTACTGTTCTTGTGTTCAAAACACAAAACAGCCCCAATCCCACCCAGCTTGCTGTTCTCAGGATAGAATCCAGCACGTGAACCTAGTCCCTGCAGGGCTCCACCTGCAGACCTCTGTGGACTCTCCCTGGAATCTACACATCGCTTGAGTGGAAGGAGGCTCCAGCAACTGCCTTTTCTGCCTTCTCTTTGCCAGGCCTGGGTTGGCGTGCCCCATGGCTGCCCTGCAAGTGGCTGCCTTCTCCTGCTCTCATTTTCTCTGACTGATCCTTAGCCACACTTCAGGAAGCTGCCCTCACCCCCAGGCCTGGGTTACAGGCAACCCCAAGTGCTCATGAAGCTTTATATCCTTACTGAGGTTGGTGAGAATGTGATCCCACATGTCCAGGGATATGGCAGGTACATGGCTCTGCTCAATAGCATGTCATTGACTCAGGGAACAAATCACAGTGAGGAAGGGAGGAGGGGAGGCGGGAAGGGAGGAGGGAGGGGAGGGGGAAGGGAGGGGGAGGGAGCCTTCTTTCACTCAAATGATGTGTAGATTCCAGGGAGGAATCACAGTGAGGAAGGGAGGAGGAGGGAGAGGAGGGAGGGAGGAGGGAGAGAAGGAGGAAAGAGACAAGGAGGGAAAGGAGGAGGAAAGGAGGAGGGAGAGGAGGAAGAAAGGGAGGAGGGAAGGGAGGAGGGAGGAAGGAAAGAGGGAGGAAGATTCAGGTATTTAACAAACTGGAACAAATTCTGGTGTAGTTAATTCTGATTATACTAAAAATCAACATAATGCTAAACTACAAATCCTCTGGTAAGTAAACTTACAAATAAATTACGTATAATTAGCATTAAAGAGCTTGCTGTGTAATCATAGAAATGTTCTTAAAGTGTATCTAAGTCCTAAATCAATTATTTCTGGATTATCTTTAAATGAGGAAGCCCTCAAGAATCCAAGAATAAAATCCTGCC
Organism: Loris lydekkerianus; assembly: GCA_963574355.1. Lineage (NCBI taxonomy): Eukaryota > Metazoa > Chordata > Mammalia > Primates > Lorisidae > Loris > Loris lydekkerianus. Next base: position 4,948 of record CAUYPK010105214.1, read on the forward strand.
ACAGTAGCTGCGTGAAATCTGTATCTGACTTTTCCACTGAAGCTGTTTTGCTCACATGTAACTATCTCTTTGCTATGTGAACAGTGCGAGCTATTTATCCTGGCAGTGGCTACCATGAGCAAACATGATTTTTTTACATGCAAAAAATAATCTAGACTAAAATAAACTTAAAGACTCACTTTGTCTTTTTCTGTAAATGAGCTCCATTGTAACAACCTGGCTATTGTGTCTGAACTTTCTCTGCTCGGCAGGCCTATGTTACTAGGGAAAGGCCATCAGTGTAACCACTTACTATGTGGCCATAAACAGTTTTGAGACTGTTAAATTATTCTTCTGCATGTGGTCAGCAGGAAACGAGGACTCTTTCTGTTTGGTAAGTGAATAGTGTTGCCATTATTATCATCCTGGGTCCTGGGTCCCCACAGTGTGGCAACGGTGAACTCTCACTGGAGATGCAGCCGCTGTCAGAATTGGAGACCCCGGCCCACGGGTAGAGCACCTCAGGGTCGCAGGGAAGGATTGGGTGTCAGGAGAGGAGACACCAAGAGACTGGGTGAATATGGAGTCCGGAAGTGTGTGGAGGTGACACAAGGACATGTATGTTTGTTTGTGTGTGAGAGAGAGAAGGGGCAGAGGGAGGGAGGGAAGCGTATCTGTGGCAGCAGGTGTGTGGGCCTTTGCTTCCCGTATCCTCCTCTCTGCTCTGTCACATTCCCTATGCACATCCCTGGGCTTTCCCAGGAGCACATTTGCACCACACTTCATAGGTTGCAAGACATGTCCCATGCAAAATTTCACTTGATACCCTAGCCCTGTGAATTAAAAAGAGTAATAGTTGTTTGTACCATTTTATAGGTGAGGAAACAAAGGATAAAAGTGCTGTTTATTTCAGGACATTCACAGTCAAAACCAGAGCCCTGGGATTTAGGCTTCCCGTCTGGTGCTTGTCCCAGACTTCCCTTTACTACCCTCCTCCGTGCAAGGGCAGGAGGCTCCAGCACACACAGAAAGACCCAATGATAGGGTCATCTATAGGGCATAATTTGAAATATAGGAAATTCTCCAACATCCATCCAGGAAGGTCCCAATCAATTAAGAAGTGTCATCTAATGTCATAACAGGACCGTTAGGTATGTGGTCAATTAACCTCCCCTCCCCCAATGTGCTTTGTTAGATAGTTGTTAATTCTTAAATTGGCAAAGGAAGAAGATAAAAACTACGAAATGCTCTTTTACCTTTCTCTCTTTCCAATGTTGAGTGGTATAATAACAGGGAGGCCCCTGTACATAGAAATATATATGCCAGGCGGCTTGGGATTCAGATAGATAACTCATGAATGGAGGGATGAATGAGGGATGGATGGGTGGATGAATGGTTGGATGGATAAAGGGATGGAGGATGGAGGGATGGATGGATGAAGGGATGGATGGATGGATGGATGGAGAGACGAAAGGAGGGAGGGAGGGAGGGAAGGATGGAAGGATGGAGGGAGAGAAAGAGAGGGAGGGATGGATTGATGGATGGAGATGGATGGATAGAGTGAGGGAGGAAGGGAGGTAGACAGGTATGGATGGGTCTTGGTGAGGATTTAGTTGGTTGTGGGAGGATGCTGGGTCCTACCTAGTCCATCTCTTGGTTGTTAACTCAAAGGTCATGGGCAGAGAGATGTCTAACCTAGCACTTGGTGGCCATCAGAGGAGATGAGATTAGCACCAGGGAGCAGTGAGGAGGAGGCAGGTGGATGTTGAAAGGATTTTACAACATGTACATAGAGCTGCTGTGTTTTTAAAAGGCTGAATTATGCTCTCAATTCCTTTCCTCCAGGAGTCTTCATTTCAAACAAGATTTCAAGGTAGTTGGGACATTATTATTGTTCTACATGTCAACAGCTCCCGATGGGCTCATTCATTTTTTATTGCAGCAATATCTGTACAGCCCTATTAGGCAGCAGCTAAAAGACATTTTTCTTATTGTTTCTTCCTTCTGTCATCTAATTGACATATTATGTTTTGTTCTGTATTATCTTTGGTTGCTCTATGGCAAAATGTCCACCCTTTTTAATGTAGCTACCCCACAGCGTGTGTGTGTGTGTGTGAAAGAGAGAAAGACAAAGATGGCTTTTTACATAAGAAAAACTAAAAACTGTTTTATATAAGAAGAGAAACTATTTTCCAACTCTTTGCAATTCTCTATTCATTACCATAAGTCTGGATCAATTGAGAGAAGGGACTTTGAAGTTGATTGTGATGATGATTTACAAGACTAAATAAGAAGTTGGGAGGAACGGAGACAAATGTATTCTCAGTAGACATTCGTAATGGTCCTTACCTGGTAAACATGCATGAATAGACTATCAATTTTCACAAACAACATGACATCCTATAACTCAGCAGGTATATTAGAGTTTAAGAAATAGCTATAGAATTAAATTATTTCAAAATCAATTTCAACATTCACCTTCTTAAAATTCAGATCCTTTGTCATATAATCATTGAATTTCCAAGCTACAAGAATCCAAGAGATCTGATCTAATTCGTGTTGGTGTCTCCAGCAATCCAACAATGAATTATTCAAACAGCCTTTCTGCCCAGATGATATAAGCAAAGAGATAAACATGAATCTTGCCCTGTAATTTGGCTCAAAGACTGAAGTTTAGCAAACTGGAAGGGGTGTGTGTGTGTATAAGTCTATGGCATTCAGGTTCAGCAAAGGCAGCAATCTGAGGGGAGAGCCGCATAGAAGTGGAATTTGACATTGGCTTTGAAATTGCATAACATTTGAAAAAGTCAAATGAAAGGTGGTGAGGATTTGAGGCATCAGGACCCTGCTGAGCCAGCCACCAAGGTAGGAATATACCGTTAATGGCCGGTGAGAAGTGTAAGGTGGTGCTGCCTCTTGACATCAGATAGTCTGAAACACCAGGTTCATTTTGGTGCACACACATGACTGATACACAGCATATGTGGCCCAGGCCTTTGTCCATGACCTACCATTACAACATCTCCAGCTAGTGCTGGGTTTGTCATTAACCTCTAAAGGAATGTTTCTCTGTACATATTTATGTGTTCCATATTTTGAAATTACAGTCTTGGCTGAATATAATTAAAATTGTGCTATCTTCTTAGTGAAGCAATCTGTCAAATAGAATTAAATTTTTTATTTAAAATGTTTTACCCCTTATATATTTCTCTCTCTCTTAGGGGAGCTACAAGCTACAAGCTGTACTAGTTGTATATATTACCATTTTAATAGAGTTTCCTAAATAAATATAAGTTAGTGTTTGCCTGATATGTTTTTTACATTTATAATTATGTTTTTTCTGCTTTATTGAGGTATAATTGACAAATAAAATTTGTTTATATATTCAATGTGCAATGCCATGTTTTCCTTCCCTTTGACTTCTAAGTTTCCTCTGTTCTTAAGGGTTGTTTTTTTGTTGTTGTTGTTTGTTTGTTTGTTTGCAGTTTTTGGCCAGGGCTGGGTTTGATCCCACCTCCTTCAGCATATGGGGTCGGTGCCCTACTCCTTTGAGCCACAGGTACCACCCTGTTCTTGAGTTTTATGTCTTTCAACAGAAGAATTTTGATTAATATTCTGATCGCTTAGTTATTTATTTATTTTTTGTAGAGACAGAGTCTCATGTTATTGCCCTCAGTAGAGTGCTGTGGCATCACACAGCTCACAGCAACCTCCAACCCCTGGGCTTATGTGATTCTCTTGCCTGAACCTCCCGAGTAGCTGGGACTACAGGTGCCTGCCATAACGCCTGGCTATTTTTTTGTTGCAGTTTGGCTGGGTCTGGGTTTAAACCCACCACCCTCGGTATATGGAGACAGCACCCTACCCAATGAGCTATAGGTGCTGCCCGATCACTGATATTTTTGAGCTAATTTCTCCCACACTGTTTTTTCCTTTACTTTGTGGTACTTTTTCTGCATTTCTCCATTTTTCTCCTGTTTTTTTTTTTTTCTAATTTGGAGTGATTTCTCCTGCTTTTGTTGTTTACATTTCTCATTTCATTTTCTTCTCTACAAGTTTGAATGGTATTCTTTTTACATTTTTGGTATCCTTAGAAATGTAGCATGCATATTTACCTAAAGGTGTAAAGGATAATTGATATGTTTATCATTTAAACACATCACAATGCATTAACACTGATCTCCCATTCCTCATGACTACACTTTTGTTTCTACTTTCTAAGTTTGATTTTTTTCAGCATATACCTTTTCTTTCCTCTGTCATTACTTCCATGCCTCAACCCTGTCCTTGGGACTGTTTTTCCCCCCTTGATATTCAATGTGTGGTCTATGTCTTAGCACTGGTCTGCAAACTGTTACCTACTGTTCCTAACCTGATAAGAGAACCAGATCCATAATGCAAATAGGCTGCATCTCTGTTTATTGTAGTGACAAGGCTTCACAGCAAGGCTTTTTCAATGAGGGAAGCAGGTGATTCACACTGTGGAGCGAGCTCTTCCCCTGGATGAGCCTGTGCTCTGAATCACGCTACCATTAAGAGTTTCTCTCACAAGATTCTGCCAGTGTTAAATTCTCTCAGGGATTTTTGTTGCTATTAACTAAATGTGTTCATTTTGTCTTCATTCTGGGAAAAAATATAGCTTTGCAGGATAATTATGAATTAAGAAATGTTCCTTTCTCTTTGTAGGTTATGCTGTAGATAAAGTACCTCTCAACCTAGTCATCATTCCTTTTTAGATAATTTGTCTTTTTCTCTCTGAAAGGTGGATTTTTGGTCTGTACTATTTTTCATTTCACTATCATGTATCTAGATGTAGATTGCTTTTCATTTATCCAGCGTGGGGTTTATTGGGCTTTCTGAATCTGAAGATAGGCTTTTCAACAATCATAGAGAATTCTCTTGCATTATTGCTTCAAACAGCGCCTCTTTTCTAAGTTTTTTGTTTTCTCCTTCTGATACTTTTATAGGTTTTTTTTTTTATTTCAAGATATTAAAGGTTCACAAATATTTTTGTTACATGGATAGATTTTAGAATACTTTAGTTGGGGCTAGAAGCATGCACATCTCTGGAATAGTGTTCATGGTACCTGGTAGCTAGCTTTTTACCCCTCAACTTGACCCTCTCCCTCCTTGATTTCTAACGATTTTTACTTCTTTCTGAGCTCGTGTTTTTCCACAAAGTTCCACATCATTAGTGAACACATGTGATGCTCGTTTTCCCATTCTTGAGATACTTCACTTAGGCTAATGGCCTCCAGTTTCATCCAAATTGCTGAAAAAGACACGAATTCATTTCTTTTTAAGGCTGAATAGTACTCCATGGTGTAGAGACCACACTTAGTTAATCCACTTGGGAATTGATGGGCACTTGGATTGATTCCACATTTTGGCAATTGTGCTGGAATAAACATTCAAGTGAAGGTGTCTTTTCACGAAAAGGACTACTTTTCCTTTGAGTAGATACTCAGTGGTGGGATTGCTGGTATTAAAGGTTTACAAATATGGTAGGTCTACTCTCAAGTGGTAGATCTACTCTTAATTTTTTGAGGAATCTCCATACTGTTTGCCATAGAGGTTGTACTAATTTGCAGTCTCACCAACAATGTATAAACATTTCTTTGTTTCTGAATCTACACCAGCATTTATTGTTTCTGGACTTTTTATTAAAAGCCATCTATCTTTTTTATAGCTAGACAGTATTCCATGGTATACATATACCACAGTTTATAACTCCGTGGGCTGACACACACTTGGGTTGTTTCCACATCTTTGTGATTGTGAATTGAGCTGCCACGAGCATTCACGTGCAAATTTTCTTATGGTAAAATAATTTTTTTCTTCTGAGTTGATACCTAGTAATGAGATTGTAGGATCAAATGGAAGGTCTGCTTTTAGTTCTTTGAGGATTATCTACAATTCTTTCTAGAAAGGCCATACTAACTTCCAATCCCACCAAAAGTGTATAAATGTACCCCTTCCTCTATATCCCTTACCAGTGTCCGCAGTTTGAGGACCTTGTGATGTGAGCTACTCTCACTAATGTTAGGTTATATTCCATGGAGACTTTGCATCATTTTTTTTTTTTTTTTTTTAAATCTGGATGGATTTGTAGAACATTATCCTAAGTAAAGTGTCTTGAAAATGGGAAAGCAAGTATCTCATGTACTCAGTACTAATATGTAAATAGTAGATCAACTACAGGCCCATAGGAGAGAAAAACAATTAAATCCAAGAAGATGCAGGGGTTCAGTAAGTAACCACCTCTTGGTACAATGTACAAGTATATGGGACACTCTGGACTTTATTTTACAAATGCATATAACATAATCTAATCATACATACACTCATAGTAACTTGAAAACTTACAAGTAAAATAAATACATAAATAAAGCAGCAATTTTTTAAATAACCATCCTAACTAGAGTAGAGTGATATCTGACTGAGGTTTTAGTTTGTGTTTCCCTGATGATTAGTGCCATGGAGGATTTTTTCATGTTTTAGTGCATTTGTCTATTTTTTTCCATGTCTTTTGCCCACTTTTTAATGGGGCTGTTTGCTCTTTTATTCTGAGTTGAGTTTTTGATAGATTCTGGATATTACCTCTTTATCAGATGCATAGTTTGAAAATATTTTCGTTCATTCTGTAGGTTGTCTATTTGCCCTGTTAATTACTTTGTTTCTTGTACAGAAGCTTTAAAATTTAATCAAGTCCCATTTATTTATTTATTTTTGTTGTTGTTGCTGCAATTGTCTTTGGGGTCTTAGTCATAAATTCTTGGCCTAGGCTGATATCTGGAAGAGTTTTTTCCTGCATTTTCTTCTAAAATTATTATTGTTTCATGCCTCACATTTAATTCTTTTATCACTCTTGGATTAAATCTCGTGACCAGTGAGAGACAGGGATCCTGTGTCATTCTCCTGCATGTGGCTGGCTATCTAATTCTCCCAGCACCATTTATTGAATGGGGCTTCCTTTCCCCAGTGTGTTTTGTTGCCTCCTTTGTCAAAGACAGCTTCATGTCTGGGCTCTATGTTCTGCCCCACTGGTCTATGCCTCTATTTTTGTGCCTGTCCCATGCTGGTTTGGTTACCGTAGAGCCAAACTATACCATAGTTAAGTTTGAATTCGGTAATGTGCTGCCTCCAGCTTTTTTTTTTTTTTTTTTTTTTTAGCTTAAGATTGATTTGGCTACTTGGGCTCTTTTTTTGGTTCCAAAAAAAGCATAGAATTTGTTTTTCTCAGTCCATGAAATAGGATATTGCTATTTTAATGGGAATTGCATCGAATCTGTAAATTGCTTTGGGCAGTTTGGTAACAGAAGCAAAAACAAAGACCCTATGACCATCTCAATAAATTCAGAAAAAGTATTTGAGAAAATCCAACACCTTTTCATGATAAAAGCCCTCAACAAACGAGGCATAGAAGGAACATCATATTCAAAATTGTAAAAGCTGTACATTACAAACCCATAGCCAACATCATACTGAATGGGGAAAGTTGAAAGCATTTCCACTAAGAACCAGAGCAAGAAGAGGGTCCCCAGTGTCACCACTTCTACTCAGTATAGACTGGAGGTCCTAACCAGAGCAACCAGACAAGAGAAAGAAACGAAGGGCATCCAAATGGCAGCAGAGGAGGTCAAGCTATTGCTTTTTTTTTTTTTTTTTTTTTTTTTTTGAAGTTGATGCGTGGGGGGGGGTTTTAACATCACACCAAAGACATGTGGGGGACGCAACAACATCGTATT
>CAUYPK010105215.1:0-10291 GCA_963574355.1 Loris lydekkerianus
CACTTGGTGATGGATTTTGTACCTTTTGTTTGTATCCTTGTGGTCACAGCTCACCTCAGCAGGGTTGATGTGCATTCTTCAACCTTCTCTCTTGGTGCAGCTCTAATCCACCAGGTTACTTGCTAAATTTCTGTCCTTTAAGTCTCCTTCTGGACAGGAGCCTCTGTGGAAAGCTGGCTTCACTCAGCCATCTTGTCTCTTCCACCCTCTGGCAATTTTTTAAATAAGATATTTTATTGCTTTCGATGTCTTAAAAACACGTTTAACTTTAAACAGACCATGTAATAAGATACATAATATTTTCATTAGTTCACAGGAGAGTTTTTCGTAAGTGCTGGTTATGAACATAGCACTATCTTAAACCTGTATAGGAATCTCCAAACCATTTGTGTCCTCAAGAAGATTACAATCCTAGGCTGGGTATAGTGGTTCACTGGGTATAGTTCATTGCAGCACTTTGTGAGGCCAACATGGGCAGATCACCTGAGCTCACGAATTTAAGACTAGCCTGAGCTACAGCAAGATGCCATCTCTAAAAAAAATAGCTGGGCATTGTGGTGGGCACCTGTAGTCCCAGCTACTCAGGAGGCTGAGGCAAGAGAATCGCCTAAGATCAAAAGGTAGAGGTTGCTGTGAGCTGTGACGCCTGAGCACTCAACTGGGGGCAACAAAGTGAGACTCTGTCTCAAAAAAAAAAAAGATTACACTCTAGTAAGACAGAAACATGAATGCAGCTCTACGCAGAAAGTAAAAAATGATTAAGAGGAAGCAGTTAAATGCCATAATAAATTTAGAATAGCTACACATTTTTTGAGGTGGCAGCATTTAATCAAGGCCTGAAAAAAGGTGAAATTTAGACTCTTGGCATTACATGTTTATTATTCTAACAAGATGTGTTTTTGATTTATTTTTCAAATTCAGAGAAAAGGAGCCTGTCTTTTTTGCATTTGAGTCAATATTTTAGTTTTCTTCAGGAAAGAAACTACTCTTTCCTGTAGTTTTAAATTACATTTTAAATCAAATTATAAAATATGTCTTAGTATCTAGTAACTCTTCTTTGCCTCACACCCATTGTCCAAGTTTTAGCAAGAAAAACACGGTTCTTATTGTCTTGGTAATGACACTTTCCCTAACTTTCATCATTAATTTAACAACAAATACATAACATTTAATTTTCATAAGAGAATATTATTTCTATCCCCTGTCCTTGAAGTTGGCAAAAAGTAAGGACCTGCATTTCACTGGAAATGCAGACAATTTACTTTCCTTAAATTACAGCCTTGGAATCTGCTATCTAATCCTTAGCAAAAACCCAGTTTGAGAAAAATGTTTATAGAAGTTGCTTCAAAAATATGGAATTGTAAAGCCGTATACTCTGGATTGCATTCTTCTAATACATCCGAGATGTGCTCTCTTTCTTTCTGCTGTTTTTATCTGGTTTTGACCCCAGAGTAACACTGGGTTCATAAAGTGAGTTGAGATGTGTTCTTCTCTGTTTTTTGAAAGAGTTTGTGAAGAGTTGGTATTATTTTTTCTTTAAATGTTAAGTATAATTCAAAAGTGAAGTCATCTGGGCCCAGGCTTTTCTTTATGGGTAGGTTTTCTGTTGTTGTTTTTGTTTCTTTATTTGTTTGTTTTTTACTATTTCAATCTCTTTAGTTGTTGTGGGTCTATTCAGATTGTTTATTTCTTCTCGAGTCAGTTTTGGTAGTTTGTTATTTCATTTCATTAGCATATGTTGCCATACATTCGTTCATAGTATTCTCTTATGATCCTTTTTATTTCTGTAAGGTTCATAGTCATGTTCCCTCTTTCATTTCTGGTTCATGGATGTGCTTTTCCTAAACTGTCCCTTAGGGGTCATTTTCATATGCCTTCAACAAGGCACCTAGTAGGAAATGGGTTTAGTAGGAATTATTAGTTTAGTATCATGAAGTCAACTGCTCCTGTAGTCTGATACATCCCACAATGTTTTCTCTGTAGAATCCAGAGGAGACCTTTCTCTGATTTCCCAGTCTCATGAAACACTCTGTATCACCTGAACAAATGAGACCTTTCAGTCCCGTTGTGGATTATGTAACAGACTGTTTTCTTGCTTTGGCTGCTGGGGAGTCAAATATGGAATACCTACTGTATTTATAAGTTTCCTAGGGCTTCCATGACAAAATACCACAAAATGAGTGGCTTAAAACAACAGATATTTATTCTCCCACAGTTCTGAAAGTTAGAAGTCAAAATCAAGGTGAAAGGAGAGCCGGGCTACCTTAGAAATCTGTCAGGGACAATACAAAGGAACTTCAGAAAAATTATGGAAAAGTGGATATAAAAGAAAAAGATGAAAATATACATTTATTTCTCAACATAAGTTCTATAAAGTTTAAGACACTTTTGTAGAGAATGATAACGGCAATTTAGTCTATCCCTAAATAAGTGAGGGTCCTGAGGACTTAGCCATGTTAACGCAGTCCTTCTTTACATTACATAGCAGAAGAAAAATGGGTGCCCTTAAAATGTTTTTTAAAATTATGAAATAAAGAGAAATCACAAGGAGCCAAATCAGGACTGTAAAGTGGATGACACCTAATGGTTTCTTATTGAAATTCTCAAAAAATTGTCCTTGCTGGATGAGAGGAATGGGCAGGTGCATTGATATGGTGGAGAAAGAGTCTTTGGTAGTTTTCCAGCTGCTTTTCTGCCAAAGCTTTGGCTAATTTCTTAAAACACCCTCATAATAAGCAGATATTATCTTACTTTGGCCCTTCAGCAAATTAACAAGAAAAATGCCTTGAGCATCCCCTTAAATTGGTGCCATGACTTTACTCTTTTTTTTTTTTTTTGAGACGGAGTCTCACTTTGTTGCCCTGGGTGGGGTGCTATGGTGTCACAGCTCACAGCAAACTCAAACTCTTGGGCTCCAGTCATTCTTTTGCCTCAGCCTTCTTTCTCACAGGTTTGAGAGCAGCCTGAGCCAGAGCGAGACTCCGTCTCTAAAAATATCTGGGTGTTGTGGCTGATGCTTGTAGTTCCAGCTACTCTAGAAGCTAAGTTCCATGACCTTTTGAAATACTTCTTGTACTTCTTTGCCCTTTACTAACTTCTAAGTTAGTAAAGGTAGTTGGCTGTCTTACTCTATTTTGTGCCTACTACAACAGAATATCTGAGACTGGGTAATCTATGATGACCAGAAATTGATTTGCTTGTAGTTGTGGAGGCTGGTAAGGGGTAGGCATATGGTGAGGGTGTTCTTGCTGCATCAACATGTGGCAGAAAGTGAGAGGGAGGGAGAGGGACAGGAGGGAAGAGGAGGGTGGGAAGAGACCCTTTATTCCTTAAGCCCTTTAAAATGGCATTCATGAGAGCAGAGCCCTCAAGACCAAAACACTTCTCACATTGGCGATACACTAGGAATTATGTTTCAACATGAGTTTTGGAAAGGACAAAAATCCAAGCCATACCCCCAGCAGGTATCCCTTGGCTTGTGGCTGCATCACTGCAGTCTCTGCTTCTGGTATCCCCTGGTGTTCTTCCTGGGTATCTGTGTCCAAATTTCCCTATTCGTGTAAGGACGCCAGTCATAGTGGGTTAAGATCTACCCTGGTGACTTCATTTTAACATGTTTACATCTTCAAAGACCCCATTTCCTAACAAAGGCACATTCGTAGTACCCAAGGTTAGGACTTCAACAGATCTTTTGCAGGGACACAGTTCAAAACACATACCTACTACCAGTTCTATATGGTAAGCTTTCCTGTGTGTTAATATTATCCTTCTTGCCCCGTCTTTTATTTTTTTCTTTCCTATATTTTCCTGTAAGCCCTAATGAATGAATTGATGTCATTGATGGACTTGGTTTGTTATAAGAGAGTGTGTGTCTAATTCTTTTCTGCCCTTCTACCTTCTGCCGTGGGGATGATGCAATTAAGACCCTCACCAAATGTGGCCCTTTTATCTTGAACTTCTGCCTCCAGAACCCTCGTCCTGCTTCCTGGATGACTTAGTTTTTCCTTAATTATATGCATTTTTGGCAGGATCTGAAAGAAAGAATAAAGAAAGATGGGAAGGAAGTAAGAAAGAAGGGAGTAAAAGGAATGAGAGAGAAGGAGGAGGAAGAAAGCTGTGTCACCAAATTGGACACGGAATAGAGTTGATGGAGTAGAGAGTGGGGGTGGGAAACACTATCTGGAAAAGGGTTTTTGCTGTCTGGGTTTCATCAAAGCTTCAGAATTACTCTTTCCAAGGAGGAAATGGAATCCTTGTTACCATTTAGTGAGTGAAAGATACAGTTCCAGAATCCCATCCTGAGGTTTCCAGATTCAGAGGTTCTTCGCTCCTAGTTTCTAAGGTCCCGCTGCGCCGTACATTCTGAGCATGGGTGGCCCTGAATGCAATGACTGAGACAAGGACCAGGACGCAGGTAATTGGAGAGGTGATTGCAGGAAGCAGGAAGAAAGACCAGGGGAGCGGGAAGTGTTGGGAGGCTGTGTTTTTCTAACTGTGAATGATGTATGTATTTCAAATAGTGTCTTCATTTTATGTGGTGATTATGGCTGTAACAAACTTGTCCCCAAAGGGTGAACTGTTTTCATTGCTTGCCTATAGGCTTTTTCAGACTTATTATTTTAACTTATTATCTTAGTCCATTTTGTGCTGATATTAACAGTACAACCAAGAAGGGGTAATTTGCAAAGAAAAAAATGTATTTGGCTAATGGTTCTGGAGGCAGGAAAGGGCCACTTTTGGTGAGGATCTTAATTACATCATCCCCACGGCAGAAGGCAGAAGGGCAGAAAAGAATTAAACACACACACACTCTCTCTTATAACACACCCACTCCAGCAGTGACAGCAATTCATTCATGAGGGCTTATAATCACCTCTTCATGTCCCTCCTCTAAACACCCTTGCACTGAGGAGGTTCCAATACGTGAACACTGGGGGACACATTCAAATGACAGCAACCATCTTCTACCATTTAATGTTAGAAAAATGTTAATATGCATTTTGCGTTTATTTTGTTGGTTGGCTTTTGGCCTGAAGACACACCATTTGTTAAACTTATCTTTAAGATTGGAAATTTTTACTGTGATTACATATGTGAAGTCACTTCTTGCTTGAAGCATAGTGAGCTAAGCTTGGAGTTTATCCTGGAGAAAGTTTTAAGCAAGAGAGTTATATGGTGAGAGTTATGTTTTAAATATACCACTTGGGGGAAGCATGGGGGATGTGTTTGGAGAAAGTACAGACTAGAGCTGAGTAGACCAGTTGGACTGGTGAAATACTGTAGGACAGAACTGAGATATTTTTAAGATTCATCTCCTGTTCAACATGCGGTAGAACGTAATAGACAGAATGCATAGAAGATGGAGTTAGAAACAAGTAACTACCGTGTGGTTTGTGGTTCCCAGTCTTACTGATGTCTCACATTGGCCTCCAGGGACTAGAGGAGCCTGAGCTGCTGCTCAGAGGGCAGCATCCTTGAGGTGCTGGACTCTGGAGAACAGTGCTCCCAGGGTGACTGGTCCAGGTCCCTGGCATGAGAGGGAAGCACTGACACCAGAAAGAAATGGCTGTGCTTCCTCTGGTGATCCTCAGAGAGGCATTAGATATTGTTTTATACTTATCAAACGTATAAGGAAGAAATAGTACAGAAATTTATCCTAAAATTTGAATTCATTTTTAGAAACATTAGGCCACCATACTGTGGTTCATGGTGGGTCAGGTGCATCCATTGACCAGGAACTATTACGTGCCCAAGACTAGGGAAGGCGGGCAGGGGACCCAGTTGGGACCCACCAGCTGCCAACTATGTTTTCGTCTCCAAGGAGTCTAAGATGCCTCATAAAGGCCCACAGGGTCCTTTCTGTATGCTTCACTGAACCCCACATTTGTGATTCCTGTTAACATAGATGAAGTTGAATGGACAGTCAAAACCGAATTTATCTTCTGCAAGACACAGACATCTTCACTGCTACATATTAAAGGAAAAAGGGAAGGAGGAGGAAAAGGAAAGGAGAGAAAAGGCAAAGCAATATGAGTGGCAGTGGCACAGGCCTTCCTGTTCTTACCTACCCACCAGGGTCCCTAGAAGAGGCCCATGTTTGGATTGGCAGAGGAAGGCCAGGGTTGGGAGGGACATGGAGAGGAAGTGGGAGGTGCCTGGCACAGAGAGCTTTGTCTCACTGGACCACTAACTGAAGAGCCAGCAGAGAGGGGAGGGGTCCATGCTGCTTGTTTAAAGGACTGCCATGGCTGGGTAGAGTGGACATGGGGGGCTTTTCTCCCTACGGTCCCAGGAGTCTGACTCGGCAAGTGTATTCAGGGTTGACATAACCTGGTGGGTAGACATTCCACACAGGTTTCAGAATTGTCTACTAACTCCTTTTGCCAGAGGGAAAAGATATACTTGCACAACAGAGCTATTTAGCTATTTTCTGAGATAATTATTAAAAAAAAAAAAAAGCCGCCTCTCATTAAATAACCTTTTTCCTTTATACCTGTTTTGCAGTAGGAGCAAAGTAAACTATTACCAGAAAATGAATGTATTGGGAGAATAAGCAGAAGTCCGATTCCCAGATCTGGGGTTCATTGGCCCCTCCTCACAGAAACCGTGCTAGAATGCTGCTGCCTTTTAGCCTTAGCTGGCTCTGCTCAGGATGAGCCAGCCTGCCTGCCGGAATCTGTGATTTAGTTATTCCAAAATCCTCTCTGCCCAACTGAACCTCCTACTCATTCTTTGAGTCACCACTTTGAGTCTTTATAAAAGACTTCCTAGACTACACCATGTTACAAGGATCTCTCCCTCATCAAAATTCCTTTTGTCCTGCAAGTTCTAACACATTCTTTCTTTGCCTTCACTGCTCAACTATATTGGTGGCAGGGGAACCTGTGCCCTTAAGACAAAATGTGGCCTTCCAGATTCTTAAGTGCAGCCTTTTGACTGCATCCAAATTTTGCAGAGCAAATTCTTTTCTTTAAGAGGGGTTCAGCAGAGAAAGATGAAGCTTTTCTTGCCCCCTTTGGTGCTTAAAAAGGAAGAATCTTGAAATAAGAAGGACCCACTCTTGGACCCTAGCACAATGCTGAACAAATAGTGCAACTCAGTAAGTACTTAGAGGGACTAAAATCATACACAGTACCCCTTACATGAGTTATCTAATGTGGTCCAATTTGTAGAAAACAAAGTGGAATGGTGGTTGCTAAGGGCTGGTGGAGATGAGTTGTTTTTTTTTTTTTTTTCCAATCCAAAGGGGTACAAATATATTTGCTTACATGGATTGCTTTAACTAATGCTTGAGTCATGATCATAAGTGTGTCTATCACCCAGATAGTGTTCATTGTACCTATTAGGTAGGTTTTAGCCTATCCCCTTTTCCCCCTCTCTTTGCATTGACTTCCCTTAAGTTTTATTTCCCTGTGCTCAGTGGTTAGTTCTAATTTAATAGTGAGTACATGTAATGTTTGTACTTTAGATTCTTTAGATATTTCTTTAGATACTTCACTTATGATAATCGTCTCCACTTCCATCCCAATTGTTGCAGAAGGCATTGGGTTGTCCTTCTTCATGGCTCAGTAGTACTCCATGGTATACATAGACCACATTTTCTTAATCTGCTCATGAATTGATCAGCACTTAGGGTGATTTCACGTCTTTGTGATTGTGAATTATGTTGCAATAAACATTCTAGTGCAAGTGTCTTTTTGATAAAATATCTTCTTTTCCTTTGGATAAATACCCAATAGAGGGATTGCTGGTAGAGCTACTTCTAGTTCTGTGAGGAATCTCCATACTCTTTTCCACAAAGGTTGTACTAATTTGCGGGCAGCGCCTGTGGTTCAGTGGGTACAGTGCCGGCCTCATATACCAAGGGTGGCGGGTTCGAACTGGCCCCAGCCAGCTAAAACAGCAGTGACAACTACAACAACAACAACAAACAACAACAACAACAAAGCCGGCGTTGTTGTGGGTGCCTGTAGTCCCAGCTACTCAGGAGGCTGAGGCAAGAGAATCGCTTAAGCCCAAGAGTTGGACGTTGCTGCAAGCTGTGACAGCACAGCTCTCTACTGAGGGCAACAAAATGACACTCTGTCTCAAAAAAAAAAAAAAGGGTTGTACTAATTTGCAGACACACCAATAGTGTATAAGCGTTCTTTTCTCTCTGTATCCATGTCAACATCTATTGTTTTGGACTTTTAAATGAAGGTCATTCTGATTGGGGTAAGGTGATATCTTATTATAATTTTAATTTGCATTTCCCTGATGACTGGTGATGTTGAGCATTTTTTTCATATGTTTATTGACCATTGCCTATCTTTCTTTGAAAAACTGCTATTCATGTCTTTTGCCCCCTTTTTTAATGGGGTTGTTTGATTTTTTTTCTTACTGATTTGCTTGAGTTCTTTGTGGATTCTGGTGATTAGTTCCTTATTAGATGTATAAGTCATGAATATTTTCTCCCATCCTGTTGGATGTCTGTTTGCTCTGTTAATGATTTTGTTGACTGTGCAGAAGCTTTTTATTTTAATCAAGTCCCATTTATTTATTTTGGTTGTTGCTATGATTGCCATTGGGGTCTTCTTCATAAATTCTTTGCCTAGGCAGATATCTAGAAGGGTTTTTTTTTTTTTTTAACATTTTCTTCTAGAATCTTTATGGTTTTGTGCCTTACATTTAAGTCATTTATTGATCTTGAGTTAATTTTTGTAAGTGGTGAGAGATATAGATCTTGTTTCATTCTTCTGCGTGTGGTTTTCCAATGTTCCCAGCACCATTTATTGAATTCTTTTCCCTATTCCTGTGTATTATCTGCTTTGTCAAAGATCAGTTGGCAGTATGTGTTTTTATATCTGGGTTTTCTGATCCATTGGTCTATGTCTCTATTTTTGTGCCAACATCATGCTGCTTTAGATACTATACTTTTGTAGTATAGTTTGAAGTATGGTAAGGTGATGTCTCCCAATTTGTTCCTTTTGCTTAAGATTGCTTTCATTTTTCTGGCTTTTTCTTAATTCCAAAGCAAGCATCGAATTTTTTTTTCTAGGTCTGTGAAATATGATGTTGGTATTTTGATGGGGATTGCATTGAATCTATCAATCACTTTGGGTAGCATGGACATTTTAACAATGTTGATTCTACTGATCCATGAGCATACGTTTTTGTACTTGTTTGTATCATCTCCAAGTTTTTTCTTCAGTGTTTTATAGTTCTCTTTGTAGAGATCTTTTACCTCTTTGGTGAAAAATATTTCTAGGTATTTTATTTTCTTTGTAGCAATTGTGAATGGTGTTGAATCTCATGACTTTCAGCTTGACTGTTTTTGGTGCATAGAAATGGTACTGATTTGTGTACATTGATTTTGTAACCTGAGATTTTATTGAATTTATTTATCAATTCCAGAAGTCTCTTGGTTGAATCTTTGGGGTGGGGGGAGGATTAGGTATAAAATTATACTGTCTGTGAAAAATGATAGTTTGGCCTCTTCTTTCCCCATTTGGATACCCTTAATTTCTTTCTCTTCCCTAATTGCTCTGGCTAGGACTTCCAGCACTATGTTGAATAGAAGTGGTGACAGGGGGCATCCTTGTCCTGTCTCAGTTCTTAGTAGGAATGCTTTCAACTTTTCCCCATTCAGTATGGTACTGGCTGTGGGTTTGTCATATATGGCTTTTATAATTTTGAGAGCTGTTCCTTCTATGACTAGTTTGTTCAGAGTTGTTATCATGAAAGGGTGCTGGATTATGTTAAATGCTTTTTCTGCATCTGTTGAGATGATCATGTGATATTTGGTTTTGCTTCTGTTTACGTGGTGAATCACATTTACTGATTTACATATGTTGAATCATCCTTCGCATCCCTGGGATGAAGCCTGCTTGGTCAGGGTGGATTATTTTTTTTTGATATGCTGTTGAATTTGGTTTGTCAATATTTTACTAAGGATTTTTGCATCTATGTTCATAAGGAATATTAGTCCATGGTTTACTTTTTTTGCTGTGTCTTTTCCTGAGTTTGATATCAAGAGGATGTACTGGTTTCATAGAATGAGTTGGGGAGGATTCCATTCTTTTCAATGTTGTAGAATAATTTCTATAGAATAAGCTTCCAATGTTTCTTTCTAGGTCTGGTAAAAATTTGGCTGCGAATCCCTCTGGTCTGCGGCGGGTTTTTTTTTTTTTTTTTTTTTTTTTTTTTTTATTTTTTTTGGCTTATTTTTTTTTTTCTGGTGAAATATTATTGCTTATGTAGTGTGTATTTAGGTGTTCTGTTTTTTTGTTGTGGATTGGGGGGGTTGTGTTTT
>CAUYPK010105217.1:0-16690 GCA_963574355.1 Loris lydekkerianus
ATAACATTTTTTTTTTTTTTTTTTTTTTTTTACCAACTATACTCTCTGTTTAAACCATATTAATTTGCCTCTGGCTCTCTGGGTATGTAATCTTCTTTTGCACGAACATGCTTTAGAAAAGACTGTTTTCTTTGCCTGAAAAGTGTCCTTTGTCCCCAAGTCTTGCAAGAGTCTTGCTCATTCTTCCAGCCTCACCCAGAGATTACCACCTCTGGTAGCCTTCCTTCTCCTCCCCAGTAGGGCTTTCCACCCCCTTGCTGTGTTCTTTTGACATCCCAAAGGCAGTACTTAACCATCTTGTACTCAAATGATTTGCTTCCCCATCTTTCTTATTCTCCAGCCAAATGGCCTCCACCCTGGGGCTTGAGCTTCCCAGGGGTTAAGCAAGAATATTCATGGAGGTGGTGGTGGTGGTGGAGATTTTATAAATTCTATTTATATTGTGTATATCTTCTTTTTCAATATATTTTATTTATATATATGTATGATGTATGTATTTACTTATATACATATAAGTATGTCTTATATAAATGTGTGTTTATATAAAAGATCACTATTATATACAATAGGTTATATGATTAATACATAACATACAAGGGGTATCTGCTCAATTTGTGTTTACTGATGGGACAAAAAATCAAAAATAGTTGGATTCAGTATATGTTTGCCCAACGTGGAGGTGGTGACAGTGGAGGCATCCTCATCCATCCCAAGCTAGAGAAAGCCGGAAGAAATTTATAGGCTGTTGGCACCTGCCACCCAGCCTGCTATTGGGTCTTTTATTACGTAGAGTTACACACTGTGGACTCATGCCATGAAGTGAACGTCCTACCCACACTAAATGAGAAGCATGGTTGGGGCTTTAAAAGAGGGCAGACAGGATGCAAAGCCACGTGCAGACAGCTCAGCTGATGAATGGGCTGCAGACGGACAGGTGCTTCTCGTTAGGCTGAGCTCTGGGAACCAGGCAGGGAGGAGGAAGGGAGTGGAGGGGAACTGTCAAACGTCCTCAGTCCTGTAGCTCCCACCTGAGGACGATAACACTGCCAGTGGGATAGAAAGCAGTCTGTTGGCTTTGGATTCTGGATATGTTGCTCAGTGTCTGTGAAGGGTGAGGATCTCTTACATTTTTATAAGACCTTTGAGTCCCGTCTGTCATGTGCATTAATCTCAGGAGAGTTAGAGCTCAGGATAGCTGTGGATATGCATGTGACACAGATCCTGGGCTTGCCTCTGTGGCTCATCCCCACCCCCCACCATGGATTTTGGAGACATGTGGGACTCAGCAGTGTTTGCTGAGAGTGAAGCCTTGAGGAGGAGGGTATTAGGCAATGCCATGGACTGGAAGGAGCAGAACATCTGCAGTTGTATCAGTTTCCTATTGCTGCTGTAGCAAGCTTAAAGCCACAAGCTCAGTGGCTTGAAAACATCACGTATTTAGGATCTTATAATTCTGGAAGTTAGAAGTCCTAAAATCAAGGTACATGCAGGGCTATATTCTTTCTGTAGGTGCTGGGGAGAATGTGTTCCTTGCCTTTTCCACCTCCAGAGGCCACCTGCTCACGGCCCTGCCTCCGTTGTTCAGGCCCATAGCATAGCATCTTCACCCCACCCCACCCCCATCTCTCACTGACAGCTGCTTCCTACCATCATGTCTCCTTTTCTGACTCAGACTTCTTAACTCACTCTTATAAGGACCCTTGTAATTATATCAGGTGCACTCAGATAATCCAAGATAGTGTCCCCATTTTAGGCCCCTTAACCTAATTGTAGCTGCCATTGTAACCTAATTATATTTTGTCAGGTAAGATAAAATATTCACAGGTTTGGTGAATGGGAAGCATTAATTATTCTGTCTACTATAGTGATATTTATTTATTTATTCATTTTTTAGACAGAGTCTCACTTTGTCACCCTAGGTAGGGTGCTGTGGCATCATAGCTCACAGCAACCTCAGAGTCTTGGGCTCAAGTGATTCTCTTGCTTCAGCCTCCCAGTAGCTGAGACTACAGGCACCTGCCACAATGTTCAGCTATTTTTAGAGATGGAGTCTTGCTCTGGCTCAGGCTGGTCTCGAACCTGTGAGCTCAGGCAATCCCACCTCGGCCTCCCAAGTGCTAGGATTACAGGCATGAGGCACCGCGCCCAGCTACTATAGTGAGTTAGTTTCTCTTCTTGTACCTGATCTTTATTTTTTTCCTTCTAAAATTTATTTATTTTTATTTTGAATAAGTAATATATTCATGTTTTCACAAAGAAAAACCATTTCAAAGAAGATATGCAAATGGCCAAGAAGCCCAGGGAAAGATGCTCAACATTATTAGTCATTAGGGTAAAGCAAATAAAGTGCTATGGTTTGAATGTGTATTGGAAACTTAAATGCCATTGTAACAGTAATAAGAAGTGGGACCTATAAGAAGTGATGAGGCTATGAATGCCTTTATCTTGGGAATGGGTTCTTTTTAAAAGGATGAATTCTGCCCACTTCTTTCATTCTTACCATATCTCTGCCATAGTACGACCCAACAAGAAGGCCCTCAGATGAAGCATCCTCAGTCTTAGACTTCCCAGTCTCCGGAATTGTGAGGAACAAATTTGTTTATTATAAATTATCTGGTCTAACATGCTCTGTTATAGCAGAAAGACACGAACTGGCTCGATGCCTGTAGCTCAAGAGACTAAGGCGCCAGCCACATACACCTGAGCTGGCGGGTTCAAGACCAGCCTGGCCCACCAAATAACAATGACAACTACAACCAAAAAGTAGCCGGGTATTATGGTGGGTGCCTGTAGTCCCAGCTACTTGGGAGGCTGAGGCAAGAGAATCGCTTAAGCCCAGGAGTTGGAGGTTGCTGTGAGCTTTGATGTCACAGCACTCTACCTAGGGTGACAGCTTGAGGCTCTGTTTCAAAAAAACAAAACAAAACAAAACAAAACAAAACAAAACAAAACAAAACAAAAAACATGAACTAAGACACTGAGATATCACTGTATACACACTAGGATGACTATAATAAAAAAAATAAAAAATTAAGTACTGGTGAGGATGTGGAGGAACTGGAACCCTAATCCATTGCTACTTAGAATGTAAAATGGTACAGCCATTGTGGAAAACACATGGGTGGTTCCTTGAAAAATTAAAAAATAGAATTACCATATGATCCAGCAATTCCACTCTTAGGTATATATGCAAAAGTATTGAAAGCAGGGACTCAAACAGATACTTGCACACTAGTGTTTATAGCAGCACATGTGTGATAGCCAAAAGGTAGAGACAACCCACAAGCCCATCAGCTGATGAATAGATGAGCAAAATGCAGCATATCCCTATGATGGAACTTCAGCCATAGGAAAAGAACGATGTACCTATGCATGCATGGGTGAAGCTTGAAAGCATTATGTTAAGAGAACGAAACCAGAGACAAAAGGACAAATATTGTGTGATTCCATTTATATGAAATGTCTAGAATAGATAAATTCATAGAAATAGAAAGCAAATTGGTGTCTGAGGGCAAGGAGGGGATGGGGAGTGGCTGCTCAATGGGTACAGGGTTTTCTTTCATGGTGATGAAATGTTTTGCAACTTGATAAAGATGGTGATCGCACAACATTGTGAATGAATTAAATGCTACCGCACTGTGCACTTTCAAATGACTAACTTTATGTTCATGGATTTCACCTCAACTTTTTAAAAAAGGAAAACAATAAAAAAGGTATACTTTGATAAATTGTGCTCCTACCTCTGTGTTTCTATCTGTCCCGGATAATTATTTTTACTAGTTCATTATGTATGCTTTCTTTAGATAGAAACAAGCATAGGTGAATTAGTTTGACTGCTTCCTCTTTTTTCCTACTTAAGGTAGCATGCTGTATGTAATTCTTTATGTTTTTTCATCTAACAGTACATAATAGAGTTCTGTCTACATCTTGGAGATTACATCTGGATAATATTCCACAATGTGGATATAACAGAGTTTATTTAATATAAGCATCAATGCTATAAATTTCCTCTAAGCACTAAATTTTGATATGCTATATTTTTATTATATGCAGTTCAATATATTTTTTAATTTCCTGAGACTTCCTTTTTGACCAAATTGTTATATAGAAGTATGTTGCTTAATTTTAAAGTACTTGGACTTACTTTCTTTCTCTCTCTTTCTCTTTCACAGTTTTTGGCTGGACCCAGATTTGAACCTGTCACCTCCGGTTTATGGGGCCAGCGCCCTACTCCTTGAGCCACAAGCGCCCCCTCCTTCCTCCCTCCCTCCTTCCTTCCTTCTTTCCTTCCTTCCTTCCTTCTTTCTTTTCTCTCTCTCTCTCTCTCTTTCTTTTGACAGTCTCCTTTGTCACCCTCTGTAGAGTGCTGTGGTGTCACAGCTCACAGCAACCTTAAACTCTTGGGCTTAAGTGATTCTCTTGCCTCAGCCTCCCAAGTAGTTGGGACTACAGGTGCCTGCCACAATGCCCTGCTATTTTTTTTATTGCAGTTGTCATTGTTGTGTAGCAGTCCTGGGCTGAGTTTGAACCCACTGGCCTCGGTGTATGTGGCTGATGCCCTAACCATTGAGCTATGGGCGCTGAGTCTGTTTTCTTTTAATTGATTTCTAGTATAATTCCATTATGATCAGAGAACAGACTTTGTATGAGGTCAACTCTTCTCATCTTTTTCCTTTTATTCATTTTTCTCCTATATTTAAAAAATTTTTTATTTTGAGATAATTGTACATTTACAAGCAGTTGTAAAAAATAGTACAGAAAAGCTTTGTAAAGTGTTGGATTGTGTTCCCTCCAAAATTCATGTTGAGGCCCTAACCCTCAGAACCTCACAATGTGAGGCTTTGAAGATAGGGCCTTTATAGAGGCAATGAAGTTAAAGTGAGGTCACCAGGGCTGGTGCTTATCCATTAGGACTGGCATCTTTATAAAAAGAGGAAATTTAGACACAGAAACCACACAGAGGGGCTGTGATGTGAACAGATGAAGAGAGAAGATGGCCATCTACCAGCCAAGCAGAGAGGCATGGAGCAGGTTTTCCCTCACAGCCCTTAGAAGGGACTAACTCTGTTGACACCTTGATTTTAGGCTTTCAGGCTCCAGAACTGTGAATCAACAAACCTCTGTTATTTAAGCCAGATAGGACATATTACTTTGTTATGGAAGCCCTAAGGAACTAATATGGTACCCTTGGCCCATCTGACTGCATGGTAACATCTTGGATAATTATAGTGAAATCACAACCAGAAAATTGACATTGATACATGTACAGTCCATTGACCTTATTCAGATTTTACCAGTTGTATATGAACTTGTGTGTGTGTGTTGTGTTTAATTCTGAGACATTTCCTCACGACCCCTACAATAGTCAAAATACAAAATTGCTCCATCACAAAGATCTCCAGTGCTATCCTCTAATAGCCACATCCACCTCCTTTCCCTTCCCACTACTTAACCCTTGGCTACCCATTAATCTGTCTCCATTTCTATAAATTCCAAAACTGGAACCCTATAACATGTAACCTTTTGAGATTGGCTGTATTTACTCAACATAACTCTTGAGATTCATCCAAGATGTTGAGTATAGAAATCGCTGGTTCCTTTTATTTTCTGAATGAATACATCCAATGTATGGATGTACCACAGTTTGGTTAACCATTCATGGGTTGTTTCCAATTTGGGGCTATTATGAAAAAAACTGTTGTAAACATTCACGTTCAGGGTTTTGTGTGGATGTAAGTTTTCATTTCTCTTTAATGTGCTATATCCTTTTACTTTTAACCTTCCTATATGTAACATATACATTATATAATCATATGCTTTAAAACAAAACATATAATTTTATTTTAAATTATGCTTTGTTTTAAGTTAGTTTCTTGTAGAACAGTATAGTGTTTGGTCATTAAAAATCCATTCTACCTATCTCTTTCGATTAATTTGTTTAGATTACTTACATTTAGAGTAATAATTTATATGTTTGGATTTAAGCCTGCCACTTTTTATTAGCTTTCTGTTCATTCCCTCTGTTTTTTCTTCCTCTGTTTCTTGTCTCATGCCTTCTTTATGGGTTATCTGAATATTTTTTAGTATTCTATTTTATTGTGTGTGTGCGTATTTTATTTTATGCCTTTGTATAATAATTTTGTCTAGTGCTCTAGATATTTCAAAACACATTCTTACCTCTTCATGATATTTGACCACTCCAAGTGGAAAGTGGAAACCTTACCACCGTGAAGGTCCTTCTTCATTCTCCCCACTTCCTTTGGTGGTTGTCTTCCGTATTATATCTAAAAACTTTGTACCAAAGAAGGTTATTATGCTTTTGGTTTTCAACCACCAAGCATATTTTTAAGAACATGAGAGAAGAAAAAGATTCTATAATATTTAACAATAGATAAAGAGTTACCATTTCTTCTGCTCTTTCTTCATTCCTGCTGTTCCAGTTTCCTTCTGGTATAATTTCCCTTCTGTTTGAAGAATGTACTTCTAGAGCAAATCTATTGGTAAAATATTCTATTTTGTCTTGGGAAGGTCTTTATTTAACCTGTATTCCTGCATGTGGAATTCTATGTTGACAGTTTCCTTTAAAAAAACAATCTCTGTTTTTTGTGTTTTTGTTTCTTTTTTAATTCTTCTTTTTAAAAAATCTTAATTTCAAAACATTAAGGGGGTATAATTGTGCTTATTACATGGAGGAATTATGTAATACTGAAGTCAGAGCTTTTAGTGTGTCTGTCACCAAAACAGTGTACATTACCCAATAGGTAAGTTTTTATCCATCACCTCTTCCCCACCGCACCCCCTTTGTAGTTTCTAATGTTGTTTATACCACTCTATGACCATGTATACCCATTACTTAGTTCCCACTTATTAGTGGGAACATGTGGTGTTTGTTTTTTGATTCCTGAGATACTTCACTGAGGATAACTTAGTTTTACAGGGTACAAAATTCTAGCCTGGCAGCTACTCTATTTAAGGAGACTAAAAATGGGACCTCAATCCTTCTGGCTTTTAAGGTCTTTGTTGAGAAGTTTGGGTTTTCCTTTGTACATTATTTGTTGCTTTCCTGTTGCAGCTTGTAGATTTGCTCTTTCACCTTGACTTTGTCCAGACTGATAACTATGTGCCTCAGTTATGTCCTTATTGCTATGAATCTTCCAGGAGTTCGATGACCTTTTTGTATCTGGATATCTACCTCGCTAGTGATATTTGGGAAGTTTTCTTCCCTTATTCCCTCAAATAGGTTTTCTATGCTTTTTGTATTTCTTCATCTCCTTCTGGGATATGTATGATTCTTTCAGTGCATTTTACATAGTCCCAGGTTTCTCATGCTAATTGTTTATTCTTCTTCATTCTTTTTTCTGCATTTTTGACTGAAGTGTGTTAATTCAAAAGCCTTGTCTTCATGCCCTGAAATTCTTTCTTATGCTTGGCTTAGTCTGTTGGTAAAACTTTCTGCTATAGTTTGAAATTCCCTAAATGACACTTTCATTTCTCTAAGTTTTATCTTTTCTTATGATATCTACCTCTTTCACAAATTTTTCATTTATTTCTTTAATAAATTTTTTGGTTTCTTTATGTTGGTTTTCTACTTTCTCATCAACCTAATTCATTTTTTTGTTTTTTGAGACAGAGTCTTACTATGTTACCCTCAGTAGAATGCTGTGGTATCACAGCTCACAACAACCTCAAACTCTTGGGCGATTCTCTTGCCTCAGCCTTCCAAGTAGCAGGGACTACAGGTGCCCACCACAAGACCCAGCTATTTTGTTGTTGTTATTGTCGTCATTGTTGTTTAGCTGGGCTGGATTCTAACCATACAGCCTCGGTGGATGTGGCCGATACCATAACAACTGTGCTATGGGTGACGAACCAACCTAATTAATTTTACTTACCATCCAAATGCTGAATTCCATGTCTGACTTCTTGGCAATTTCCTTTTCATTGGAGGCTATTAGCGGAGAGCTAGTATGATCTTTTAGGAGTGTCAAAATAGCTTGTTTTTTCATGTTGCCAGAGTTATTATGCTTGTTCCTTCTCATCTGAAATCTTTTCTCTCAGCTTAGATAGATAAGTTTGCAGAGTACCTCTTCTGTTCTGGGCACTCTCTCACTTAGTGAACAGAGGGAGAGGTCCCTGGATGGTCACTTGGAGCCATGTCTGACCGAGTGACTTGGCAGGAGAGGGGTGGATGCACTGCAAACCTGTAACACAGCTGTGTTCCTGTACCACCTTTCCCCCGTGATGGCTGCCATTCAAACGTGGAGTGGTGAGTTGGTTCTCAGGCCATTATTGGAAGCTTGGGCAGGGGGCTGGACATGTTTCTGTCCAGAGAGGCAGGTGGCTGTGGGAGTTTGTTCTGTTCTTGTCTCCCCATGGTGGTGGCAGTGGTGCCAGTAGTGAGGATAATTAGATGGTGGTCACAGGTTCCAGGGCTGTGGGTGTTTGTTCTGTCCAGGTCCAGGGGCAGTGGTGATATGCTGTGTGGGTGGTATGATGTTGATGGGGGCCACAGTGCTGGGGTGGCACAAGGTGGGCAGAGCTGTGGAGGCCTGCAGCACACTGCAGGCAGGTGTGACAGCTGGGGCTTTCTGTCTGCTCTGGTCTGGGAGCAGCAGCTACAGTGCTACGCAGTGTCAGTAGCAGCAGTGCTATCCAGATGGTGGTAGTGGATGCTGGAGTTATGGACACCTGCTCTGCCTGGCTCCCCTGGTGATGGGGGAGCTCATGGCACCTAGACATGGGGTGCATGAAAGTGCTTAAGTGCTTGCTCTCCCCACTCCCTCCCTGGCCCAGCAGGGGTGATGGGAAAGTGGCTCCTGTGGAGCTGACCCCTGTGTAGACTAGGCATTCTAGGACTGAGAACTCGGAATGGCATCAGTTGCAAATGGAATTAGAACCCAGTAGGACCCCACTGTGCCAGCTCTCTGATGTAAGGCTGCGGCACAGTCTCCAACCAGCTCCTTGATCAATACCAAGCCTTGCCTTGGTGAGTGGAGGGGTGGAGCAGAAAGGAGGTCTCATAGGTGGGGTTGCAGTGTCTGCAGGGGGACTCTGGTGTGCCTTGGGGTTCCCTCCTGTGTCTCTTCTCCACATGCTGTTTTCCCTGGGTCCCTTCCAATCCTGCCAAGTGGTTTACCCGCCTTCCATCTCCATCACTTTGGGTGTCTCCAGTCCCTTCTCTGATGACTCACAAGGTTCTCTCTAAGATGATCTGTCTATGGGTGAACACCTGCTTGCAACTTTCGATCCTTTCCTTAAGAGGAGCATGTATAAGCTGTTTCTAGTTCACCGTCTCTCTGATGATAGCATTTCTGATGAGATATCTAAAATTATTTGAGTTTTGGTTCCCTAATAAGTAATATGGCGTTTTTCTCTGGTTTCTTTTGAGATTTCTTTTTTTTGTCTTTAGTTTTAAGTTGTTTGATTACAATTTTTCTGGGCATGGATTTCTTTTGGTGTTTATCTTGTCTGGGGTTTGCTGAGCCCAAATCTTTAGTTTTGTGTGTTTCCCCAAAGTTAGGAAGTCTTCAGTTCTGTTTTGGACTACACACTCTTTCCTCTCTGCTCCTGGCACTCCGTTGACACACTGGTAGGCTTTTGGTGCTGCCTCACGTGTCCCTGAGGCTGTTCTTTCTTTCCTCCTGTTGTCCATCTTTATCCTTTCTGTTATGTAGAAGGAGAATTTTTATTGCTCTGTCTCAAAATTCATGGATTCTTTTTCTGTTTTTCCCATGTTGTCATTGAGCTCCTCAGTGAGTTTTGAAATTTTAGTTATTATATTTTTCAGTTCTAAAATTTCCATTTGGCTTTTCTTTACATTTTCCTTCTTTGTTTCTCTCCCCTCTCCTACACCCCCAGGGCTGTCTATCTTTCCATTCATTTAAAGACAGTTTGCCCCTACTTGTTGGAGCATGTTCATAACATCTGCTTTAAAGTCTTTGTCAGGGAATTTCAACATCTGTGTCATCTCAGTATACAAGTTGAGATTCTTCTAGTTTTTCATGTGGTGAGAATTTTTATATTGTATTCTGATCATTTTGAATATTATGAATCTCTAGGTCTTGTTTAAAATTCTATGGGAAATGGTATTTTTTAAAAAAGAAAGTTGAGTGAGTAATAGGCCCAGTTGGATTTCGGCTGCAAGTTCTGAGCAGCCTTCCTGCGGTTGTGGTGTCAGGGTTTATACTTTCCAAGTCTTTGCAATGCTGTTCCGATATGACCTCTCGTGCACCACCTGGTGGCCGGTCGTGGAGCTGGGCGATGGTTCATCTGGTTTATAGTTTTGTCTCAAAGCTTCTGGCCCGCTGCAGAGGGTCAGACTCATGAGTGTGCCACTTGTGGGCGAGCCCAGGGATTCACAAACAACTCTGTCAGGTTACTTGCACAAACACTTTTCTCTCTAAAAGTGCTAGTTCTCACTAGTACTTTCTGTTCTCCGGGCTCTTCTTGTCAGTCCTCCAGCCTGAAGAAAAACTAAAGAGAAGACAGGGGATTTCTCTCTCTTTGAGCATTAGGACATGTCCCTTGAGATAGAAGGCTCTCCACTCAGGCAGACACTCACTACAGGTTTCATGCCACCTTACATCTAGACTGAGCATCACTGAAGCTAAAAATAGAGCAAACTCAGGCCTGGTGTGTTGATTCATGTCTATAATCTTAGCACTTTGGGAGGCCAACATAGAAAAATTGTTTAAGGCCAGGAGTTTGAGACCAGCCTGGGCAGCACAGCAAGATTCCTTTTCTACATAAAAATTAAAAAATTAGTTGGGCCTGGTGGTGTACCTCTGTACCCCAGCTACTCAGGAAATTGAGGCAGGAGGATCACTTGAGCCCAGGAGGGTGAGGTTGCAGTGAGCTATGATGATATCACTGCACTCCAGCACAGGCAACAGAGCAATACCTTGTCTCAAAAAAAGGAAAAATTTAGTAACTTCACCACTGCTTCAGAGGTACTTTGGAGTCCAATCGTCCTTCCCCATCCACATGCTACTTTGTCCTTGCCAGACCTCGCGTCACTGCCCCATGTGATCTGTCCAGGTTTGTTGCTGCATTCAGGGGAAGGACAAGGTTCCATCTTATCTGGAACCTGAATTTTAACTCACAGGTAATCTAATTAATACTTGGGGCTATTCTTCCTACCTATTAAATTGTGGTGTTTTGTATATTCTGTTTTTAGTATTCTTCTCTTATCCCTTCATAACAGTGGCTTTCAACTTAGATCCAGACGATAGCCCAGAAAATTAAACCAGAATCTCTGGGAGCAGGATCCAGGCAACAGCACTTATTATTATTATTATTATTTTTTTGTAGGACAGAGTCTCACTTTATTGCCCTCTGTAGAGTGCCGTGGCGTCACACAGCTCTCAGCAACTTCCAACTCCTGGGCCTAGGCGATTCTCCTGCCTCAGCCTCCCAAGTAGCTGGGACTACAGGCGCCCGCCACAACACCTGGCCACTTTTTTTTGTTGCAGTTTGGCTTGGGCCAGGCTCGAACCTGCCACCCTCAGTATACGGGGCCGGCGCCCTACCCACTGAACCACAGGTGCTGCCCAAGCACTTAATTTTTTTTTTTTTTACTATTTCACACTCCTCACCCTATTCCCATCTTCCAAACCTGTTCTTCCTGTAGGATGCCTCGTTTTATTTCATATAGTCACCATCCACCAGACTGTCACGTAGACGGTTCAGAGTTGGCCGGAACCCAGCTCCCGAATCTTCTGCGTGAGGTTACTCTCCACTCTGTCATTGCTAACTCAGAAATGTCTTCAAATGTGGCCCTCGTCTCTGTTCCCTTTAATCAAGCCCATCTTGCATAGCAGTGCCTTGGTTTCCCTCTTGCTGCTCTGTCTTGCTAAATGCTCACACTGCTATTGGGAGGATCTTCCCAAAAGAAGAATATCACCTTGTCACTCCCCTTGTAAAGCCGCCCTGGCACCTGCTGGCCCCAGTGTAGAGGCGAGTAAACACAAGGCCTGCTGTACCTGGCCTGGACTTCCCCTCCCACCTCCTCTCTCCTAGGCTGTGCACCTCTGTTCCCTGCCTCCCACAGACCACAGACATTCCTGAAGTACTCCTGGCCCTATCTCACCTTCCCATTGTTGCTCCTATTGCAAATCTCACTTCCTACTTTGATGCCTGGCCATCACCTTCTCACCCTTTAGGAAGCAACGGAGGCTGGGTGCAGTGGCTCACACCTGTAGTCCCAGTGCTTTGAGAGGCCAACGTAGGAGGACCACTTTAGGTCAGGAGTTTGAGACCAGCCTGGGCAACATAGCAAGACCCTGCTTCTAAACAATGTAAATAATAAAAAAAGAACCAATGGGAATGTTAACCACTCACCAATGTTAACCTCCAAGCTAATGTCACTATTGAATCCTCTGTGTTAGTGTATTATAGTGGTCATAGAACTCCACTGAAATGATCTGTTTGCATGACCGTCTTTCCCACTAGACTGCAAGCATCTAGAGGG
This sequence comes from Loris lydekkerianus, assembly GCA_963574355.1. Classification (NCBI taxonomy): domain Eukaryota; kingdom Metazoa; phylum Chordata; class Mammalia; order Primates; family Lorisidae; genus Loris; species Loris lydekkerianus. Next base: position 12,470 of record CAUYPK010105217.1, read on the forward strand.
TAGAAACTTGTCTTTCTGAGAAGAGCATAGTGCCTGACTCAGGGCAGACCCTCAATGAACATTCAAATAAATAAATGTATAGTAGATGGAGGCCAAGGAAGTAGTTTTGTAAGATTAGAGAAGAAGAAAGAAGAGGGAATGTAGCTATTAAAAAACTACAAGAATGTGTGCAAAGGCTCGGAGCCTGTGGCTCAAGTGGCTAAGGCACCAGCCACATACACCTGAGCTGGCGGGTTCGAATCCAGCCCGGGCCTACCAAACAACAATGATGGCTGCAACCAAAACAAACAAAAAAATAGCTGGGCGTTGTGGCAGGCACCTGTACTCCCAGCTACTTGGGAGGCAGAGGCAGGAGAATCGCTTGAGCCCAAGAGTTGGAGGTTGCTGTGAGCTATATGTGACAGCACTCTACCCAGGGCGACAGCTTGAGGCTCTGTATCAAAAAAAAAAAGAATGTTTGCAAAATGGAATGAGATCGCCAAAGTTTCTAAGCCAAAGCAAAGTAGTTGTTTCTGTTTAGGTCAAGGTATTGATACTATTTTGAAACCAGCGTGGATGTTTTCTTATCTAAAGGAAAGGAAATGCCTGAGAAATACAAGCTTGTAAAATAGGTATAAACCAAAACTCTAAGGAACTGAGGAAAAGCATCTGATCTGGGAAACAGCCATCACTTGCTAAACTTGAATTCATTCCCACTCACCACTTGCTACTTGGGGAACTTGGGCGAATTAATTAACCTCTTTGAGACTCAACTTTTTCATTTGTACAATGGACACAGTATTTCTTTCCTACCTCATAGGATTGTGCTAAGGATTGATTGAGTTCATTCATATTTCTGGTGTGTACTTAAGAGACCAAAAAATAGTTAAGTATTATTTGTATTTTCTGGTGATTCAGGGAATGAGTTGGTAGAAGTAGATGGAAAGAGGCATGTGTATATTTCAGTTGAGTCTTTTAAATTGTTGCCAGCTCCTTAGAGGAGAGAGACTATGAATCCCCAAGTCCTGAAGTCCAGGGATGAACAGACAGGCTGGCATCCCTCCTGGATTTTGGTCACAGCTCTGGGTCCAGCGAGATGGCTTTTTCACTCAGAGCACCTCAGAGGTGACAAGGAGCCAGTGTCATTCCTCCAGCAGAAAGGCGCTTCGTTTCTCATCTAAGTGTCCTTGACTCCTGAAATAATAGGGCAATATTTTAGCAGGCTGTATGTGGACAGGCCCCATTTGGGAAGGACATTCTAAAAATATGCTATCAGCATTAAAAAAACCCAAAAACCAAAACCCTGACTCCTGTTGATTCTAAAGATCTCTGGAAGTGCTACCCTCTAAATTTATGTCAACAGAAATAGCCAGACATTACATCCATTCAAGGTATGTGAGAGCACGGTGGCAGGCGGCTGTAATCCCAGTGGCTTAGCAGGCTGGCCCAGGAGGATCACTTGAGCCCGGGAGTATGAGACCAGCCTAAGCAACATAGTCTCAAAAACAAACAGACAAACAAACGAACGAACAAACAAACACAGATACACACACAAAAAAGGTACAGGGAACATTTAGCCACAAAATCACTAGTGTATATTTTTGCACACAAGTATACAAAAGCATACATGCTTAAGTATTGTTATTTTTCTTCTTTCTGCTCCTTGTATTTTTTATGAATGGGTCTCCATTGTTCCCCACTTGTGGTGGTTATGTTCTCTGATAACTGTCAAAGATGCTGGACTGGCTAAATAAAACAAGCAGAGCAAAGTAAGCAGTGTCCCTGGAGCTAGTCTCATTGTATCTGTCTGTCCATAATCTCTCTCTTACTGGGCACAGGATAGGAACCTCCTCTTGCCAGCGTTGTGGGTGGAAAATATCTCAGTTTCAATAGGAGAGAAAAGTTGGTTGGAAGGAAAGAAATTCTACATTGACCAAGACCTTACCATATGCAAGGGATTTTCTGTATCTCCTTGTTAAATCCTTTAAAAATTCCAACAAGAGGGTGGCACCTGTGGCTTAAGGAGTAGGGTGCTGGCCCCATATGCTGGAGGTGGTGGGTTCAAACCCGACCCCAGCCAAAAAAATAAAGATCAACAACAAATGTTTCATTGTTCCCATTCTATTTTTTTTTTTTTTTTTTTTTTGAGACAGAGTCTCTGTCACTCTGGGTGAAGTGCCATGGTGTCATCATAGGTCACTTCAAACTCCTGGGTTCAAGCGATCCTCCTGCCTCCATCTCCTGAGTAGCTGGAAATACAAGAGTGCATCATCATACCCACCTAGTTTTTCTATTTTTAATAGAGACAGGGAGTTGCTCTTGCTCAGGTGATCCTCTTACTCTTGCTCTTGAACTTCCGAGCCCAGATGATTCTCCTGCCTTTGCCTCCCAAAATGTCGGGATTACAAGCATGAGCCATTGCACCTGGCCAAGGAGAAAAACATATTTATTTATTTTTTTAATATATAATTTTTTTTTTTTTTTTTTGAGACAGTGTCTCACTATGTTGCCCATGGTAGAGTGCTGTGGTGTCACAGTTCACAGCAACCTCAAACTCGTCACAGTTCACAGCAACCTCAAACTCTTGGGCTTAAGTGATTCTCTTGCCTCAACCACCCAAGAAGCTGACTACAGGTGCCCACCACAATGCCTGGCTATTTTTTCTTACAGTTGTCATTGTTGTTTAGCAGGCCTGGGCCGAGTTTGAACCTGCCACCCTTGGTGTACGTGGCTGGCACCATAACCACTGTGCTATGGGCACTGAGCCTGTTTTTATTTTTTTGAAACAGAGTCTCACTTTGTCACCCTGGTTAGGGTGCTGTGGTGTCATAGCTCACAGCAACTTCAAACTCTTGGGCTTAAGCAATTCTCTTGCCTCACCCTCCCAAGTAGCTGGGACTACAGGTGACTGCCACAATACTCAGCCATTTTTAGAGACAGTATCTCGCTCCGGCTCAGGTTGGTCTCGAACTCCTGAGCTCGGGCAATCCACCTGCCTTGGCCTCCCACAGTGCTAGGATTACAGGTGTGAGCCACTGTCCCTGGCCCATTATTCCCATTCTTATAGGCGAGTAAGTGGAGACTCAGCTAGAAAAAGGGACTTGCTCAGGTCCACTTATCCAACAAGCTACAAACAGACCTGCATGTGAAGCAGCACACCCTAAAAGCGACATTCATTTGGGTTCCCAGGCGGTAATAGTGTTCAGCTGAAGCACACAACTATGAATTTTCACATTCTTCTCAGTTTCCCCTCTCCAGGCCTTCTCTAGCCCCATCGTCCCTACCCACTTTCTCCTTCCACAAGCTTCTCTGTGACTGTGTGGTGACTGCACAGCTACCAAGCAAGCAGTATGTCCTTCAGAGTTAACCAAGGGCAGACTTGGTAATACATCTTGTCAACGCCACTTGAATGTACATAGAAATGTGTGTATGTAGGGAGGGGCCTGCAGGGAGGCCCATGTGTATATATCAAATTAGCAAGTCAGTCACGAGTTGCATCTCCATACCAGGGACGTTTTTAGATAGCCAGACGTGCCAATAACCAAGGCACGGATTAGCTGGATCCGACTGCATAGTAATTTAAAGCTCTCGGCTTCCATGGCCAGTCCATGTGGTGGGACATTCCTCCAGCATATGGTAACCTTTAGTAGAAAGCTTGCAGTGGGGGGAGTGGGTGTCTATCAGACCTGCGAAGAACATGTGGTTGATATTAGAGCAGATGTTCGAATCTCAGGCCGCTGGACTTGGCCTGCTTTCTCCCTCTTTTCTAGGACCATCTTATGACTAGCTTCTCTGCACTGAAAATAATCAAATAAAATCTCAACCCACAGGGTTCTGAGAATTATAACTATTTGCTAGAATTTTCAATAAATTAATCTGCTGAATTAAAACAGTAGTAAAGAGCTTTAGATGGGGGACAAGGAGGACAGATTCTCATTCCCCAAGTTGCCTTGGACAACCCACAATGTCCCCCTCAAGAGCAGAAAATAAATATTTTTCTGTTGTTTTTCATTTCGGTTTTTTTCATAATTTTTTTTTTATTAAATCATAGCTGTGTACATTAATGCGATCATGGGGCACCATACACTGGTTTTATAGACCGTTTGACACATTTTCTTCACACTGGTTAACATAGCCTTCCTGGCATTTTCTTAGTTATTGTGTTAAGACATTTACATTCTACATTTACTAAGTTTCACAAGTACTGTTGTAAGATGCACCGCAGGTGTAATCCCACCAATC
>CAUYPK010105219.1:0-78940 GCA_963574355.1 Loris lydekkerianus
CAGCTACTCGGGAGGCTGAGGCAAGAGAATCGCTTAAGCCCAGGAGCTGGAGGTTGCTGTGAGCTGTGTGATGCCACGGCACTCTACCAAAGGGCCATAAAGTGAGACTCTGTCTCTATAAAAAAAAAAAAAAAAAAAAAAGAACAGTAAGGTATCAGGAATCCTTTCTAGTTATATGATTTAAACTGATTCCGCACCTAGTGTTAATTAAGATGATTTTTTTCCAGATTTTACATTCAAGTTAAACTCATATTTTGATTTTTAACATGTAAAAATAGTTACTAATTTTACTTTAAATTTTTTTTTATAAAAATAACTATGCAATAGCACAAAACTAAGCATCAAAGACAAGCTCCACCTTCTTTCATGTACTGATGAATATAGCTTAACAACTTCCGATGGGAAAATGTTTAATTTCTCTCTTTCACACACACAAACACACACATACACCACTATGTAAGAATGAATAAGAATGGATATTACTATATTGCTGTTCTCTTTAGGTAGTTTTCAGTTAGTTCTTTCATGCATAGGATTGTAAAATCCTGTAATTTTACAATTAGGAACAATTAGTCTTCGTTTAGGAGATAAACACAGTTTGAGGATTGAATCCAGACTCGATCCTTCCTACCTAGTTCCTAGGAAGGCCCAGTGGAGAATAGGAAAATTCTACCAACCGTGATCATTTCTATTTTTTGCTGGCTTCTTCTACTACTTTCACGATCATTAAACTCCCTGATACGATTTTTAAGCATTAGCTACACAACTTGGCTGTGAATATGTGACTTCTAACAACTATTAACTTTTGAAATTCAGACCACTTATTCAAATATACTTTCTTTCACCCTTTTTTCTGAAATTTATCCTCCAGGGATACTTAGAAGTCTTTAGAATAAGGATACATTTACTTTGCCTGCTTCCCCCCATCAGGTTGGCAACTTACTGGATTCTGCAAGGCTTTGTTCAATGTTGCATTGCAGTTTATACTGGTAAAAAAGATAGAATTCAGCCGCCAGGCAAGACTTTAGGCAAAAGGTCTTTGAATGAAATGACACTGTATAATTTGAGCTGCAAACACCATGGATCTGTTGTAGTTTAATCACAACTGAGTTGTAGTTAAAAGGATTTGGTAAACGATTTGGTATCAAGAGGTAACAGTTAGGGGTTTTCCAGGCTTCTTTTTATGTGGCTGAATAGGAGTTGCACATGAGGCAGGTTCAGACTCTTAAATTACACCACCCTTCTTGACCTTGCCCTCCTTACTCCAGAGTATTTTTTAGTTTATTAGGTAAATGCTATCCAGTAATTTAGACACCAGAAAGCTCCATTCTTTGAAGATTATTTCCAAAAAGGGAAAATGGTCATCAGTAACGATGTTACAATTGATCTTATATTTTGCGTACACACGTGCGTGCACACACGCACGTTTTCCTGAGGGTGGCCTCTGTAAACTGTAGCTTCATTGTATAGCAGCAATCTTTGGAAATTCACTCACTGAGGCACAGCAAAGACTCTGTTGCCTGGCTAGTCCTGCCCACAAAAACTCTCATTCAGTGTTTTTTCTGTTTTCCTGGATTATTTGAACAGTTAATGGGCACATACACACGAGCACACACTTGCACACACTCACATACGTGCACATCCCACATCACAAAAACCACCCTCGCATTTGGCTCCGTCTGACCTTCCATTTATCCACAAGGCAAGACCTCAAGGAGCTTGTGTGAACTCTGTTAAAAAGGTGTCCAGAAGCAGTCCCAAAAGGTGAAATCGGAGAAACATAGTTGGAGCATGGAAAGAGGGAAATTGTAGTTCAGGCCACAATATGACTTTTCTGTGCTAAACAGAAGTCTCTAGAGCATCTCTTGCCAGAATTTTTCATGAGCTGTCTGTTCTTTCAAAAAACTTATGTAAGTCCATCCATTCCCTGCCCCCCCCCCTCCAAAAAGGCCATGGTATTCAAAACATACCCTTTTGAATCTGTATTTTTTAATACAACAATTAGGGCCATTTGATTGGATACCTGTTATTACTAGAAAATTCAAAGTGCTGCTCTTCTAGGAAGAGGTCAAATCCTTACGCCCCTTTAAGTATCCTCCAACATGTCACTTTCAGGACATGGCAGCATGAACACTCATGGTTTAATCTGACAATAAAACTTTAACCTTAATAGTTCTGGGGAAAGGAACCATGGCCCTAGAAACTTGTGATATTTACAGTTTGTCCTTGAGATTCTCTTACTCTATTAATATATTTTTTCTAGAAACAAGTTATTTTATTTTAACATATCAAATGGATTGCTAGAAATCATCTTTTAATATAAATTAAATAGTACACTTTAAAAACTATTATTAGGCCAGGCATAGTGGCTCATGCCTGTAGTCCTAGCACTCTGGGAGGCTGAGGCAGGTGGACTGCTTGAGCTCAGGAGTTCGAGACCAGCTGGAGCAAGAATGAGATCTTGTCTCTTAAAAATACCTGGGCATTATGGCGGGCACCTGTAGTCCCAGCTTCTCAGGAGGCTGAGTCAAGAGGATCTCCTGAGTTCAAAGAGTTTTACAGAAATAGTTTGAAATGTTTTTATTTTCAGTGAAAGTTGTTATTATTATTATCCATATTTTTGAGACACAGTCACACTCTGTTGCTCAGTCCAGAGTCACGGTGTCACCCTAACTCACAGCAACTTTGGACTCTTGGTTTCACGTGATCCTCCTGCCTCAGCCTCCCAAGTATCTGGGACTGCAGGCTTCTGCTATAATTCTTGGCTTATTTTTTTTCCATTTTTTATAGAGATGGAGTCTTACTCTTGCTCAGGATGGATTGAACTCCAGAGGTTAAGTGATCCTCCCAACTTGACCTCCTACAATGCTAAGATTATAAGTGTAAACCACTACACCCAGCCATTATTATTATTTTTTTCTTACATTTATTAAATGGCCATCAGATGTACGACATTATCCTAGCTATTCCAGGGGATGCTAAAATAAATAAGGCTCAATACTAAGTCTACTAGGAGAAAAAAATGAAGAATCACACTAGTATATTTTGATAGCTTTCATAAGGCATCTGATTAAACTCAGTAGTTTATAACCTATTAGATAGTGAAACATACATATATCACAGCTAGGTAACAGTATTTGTGAAAAGTATTTTGATATCAACTATATGATTATATTCTTAAAAATACTCCAGTTAAGAGAATGTGCTAAAAAAGGGTAAGACTTTATGGGGAATAAGATTTCTAAGTGAACCTATATAAATATATATTTCAGTAAACAATAATTAGGTAAATGTGTGTATAAATAGTTATTTTTCTTTTCACTAAAATAAACCAGCAAGACCAACATGCCACTTAAAGACAAACATCAATAATGTCTTTCATATCATTTTAGACTGTATTCAAATAGAGGATTGTTTGTTCCTAGATAAAACTTTCCAAATCTTCTTCCCCTGTAGTTTCAGTGAAATGCTTAATTCATTTTACATTAAATGTGAGAGTAATGGATTATGCAGAAAGAGAGTGCGTCTTTGTGGGTTTATCTGTAACAGAGCAAAGGAGCCATCCTCTCGCCCTGTGACAGTAAGAGACTAGAGAAGTATTCCGCCTCTTGGGAAGTTTGGTTTAAAAGGCTGGTTCCAAGGTCACACAATTTTAGGAGGAACTCAATTTCAGCATCTTCCACTAGTAGGGTTGACAAATGCGGGACCTCGAGTGAGGGACTCCTTGCTTGAAAGATGGAGACCGGGGTTAGGTTGCTACATCACACAGTTGTGACACACACACATTTAATCTATATGTTAAGATCAGAACCTTATTTCCTGCAGCTTCACCGTTATTTTGTTTCATCCTTACATGATCTTGCTTACCCCAAGTGTTCATGAAATCAGTGAGCAAATGTTTCAGAAAGGCACCTTTTAGAACTCCCCACCCATAGTCCATTCTTACGGTAGGGGGTTGATGGCACTTGTAGATACAGAGTGATTTTAATGTTTAGGCAGGCATTCTGTTTGTTTTTCCTTTAGTCTAGTTTAGTTCTTCTTAAATGTCCATGTATTTAAAGGTCACTGTAAATGAGGACTAGGTACCACAAATAAAGTGATTTTCAAAGATAATTTTCTTTTGGCTGGTGTGCTGATTTTACTATCTTCCCCTCATCCCGAGGGCCTAGCAGAGTACATGGCATAGAGCAGGCACTTAATAAATGCTCGTGGAATAAATGGTTGACACTCTAACTACTCATTTCTTTAACCTTAAAACTTGGAGTTACTCGTGATTCACATATATTTGGTCAAGAATCCTTGCTGCGTTGAAAAATATACAAATGTATATGTACTTATTTTCACAAGAGGGAAATTTATAGTTAAGGGGAAGATTACTGTAATTTTAGAGAAAATTCTCAAATCTGTTAAGTGAAAAGTTAGTACTAGGGAAGTTTCAGGCTTTTTCCTGGTTTTGTCTTTCAAATTTTTATGTGGCCTATCCTGTCTGAATTGCAAAAAGTTTGATTAAGGTTTCAGTGGTTTTTCTTTGCTATAACAACAGCCAGTTTTCCCTTTAAGATCACTCAGTGACAGAGGACAAAAGGAAGGTGTGAGTTATCTTCAAATGGCTGCTGATTTCTGTCTTTATCCAGGATAGCAAAACATTTTGAAAAAGAAAAAGAAAGGAAGAGGAGGTCTTCTCAGCTTGAAGGACAGATACCACAGATCTTCACATTTAACATTGCCAACTTTCCTTCTGATCTTTCCTGTTGCATTGAACTGTTTCTATAGTTATCTATGTTTTTGACTAACACAAATAACTTTGTACCATATAATTTTCATCTCTACAATCCAAACTCATAAATCGTATTTTAAAACCTTCTCTGATCACGGAACACATTTAAGAAACAGATAATTTGATGATTTCACTCTGCACCCTCTCCTGAGTTTTTCTAGAGCTCTTTTTGTGGAGAGACATATTTGAAACAAGCTTAACCATTTTATTTTGCTATCTGTCAAGCTCTGAGTGCGTCAGTATTCCAGGCAATACATGCTACGTGCAAAGAGCTATCACAGCCATCATTTAGAAGTTAGTTACAGAATCCCCTGTAGTCTTATAAATACACTAAGTGGGTGACCAAACTTCATAAGATCTGATCACCTAAGAGGTTTGCTTTTTTTTTTAATTGGCTGACTTTGTAGGCTAATTGTTCCAAACTTAAGTATTTTATACACATTCATAAGAACATAGGTTGTGAATAAGGAACTAACTTTGCAACAAATTTCCATAGTGCATTGTGTGGTCTTTACGAGCTCCAAATAGCTTCAGTGTTCAGCTCATTAAGCACTGCAGATGAAACATTGTGAAACACAATGTCTCTCTCCAATAAAAATAACCGGAGCTATACAAGGTGAGAAATCAAGAGGATCGCTTGAGCTCAGGGGTTCAATGCTGCTGGGTGCTATGATAGCAGGTGTGAATAATCACTGCACTTCACCCTGAGCAACAGCATGAAGAACTCTAAGAAAAGCCCAAAAAGGCCAATTGCAGTGGCTCACACCTGTAGTCCCAGCACTTTGAAAAGATAAGGTGGGAGAATCGCTTGAAGCCAGTCCACACCAGCCTGGGCAACATAGGAAGACATTGTCTCTACAAAAAGTAAGAAAAATTAGTTGGGTTATGGTAATGCCCTCCTGTAATTGTAACTACTCAAGAGATTGAGGCAGGAGAGTCACTTGAGCCCAGGCCTTTGAGGCTGCAGTGAGCTCTGATCTTACCCTGCACTCCACCTGGGTAGCAAAGTGAGACTATGTCTCTTTAAAAAATAAGAAAAAGAAAAAGAAAGGGGAAGAGAGAGGAGGGAACAAAGAAAAGAAAAACAAAAACAAAAAAACTCGTAGAGATTTAAGCACACTTACGTAATTAAGAAAAACCATATCTGAGTGACTGGAACTGGACCACGTGATTTATCATTCTATGGTCACTTGTACTAGTTAGTGTTTTTTATTGTGTAATTTGAGTTCTGAGGCCTTACACACCTGTGATAGCAGCCACTTTGTCTGAAGAAAAGCCACCTTTGAGTAATTAGTGAGTCTTGATTACTGATAGATGGATTGGAGAAAAGTAGAAGTTTACTCTGCAATTTCGATCCTCAGCAATTGATCAACTGGTAACATGGTTCCTTAGGAGGGGGTCACTGGAAGAATTGAAGGAATAAGGTTTTGCCAAGTCCAAATGTAAATTTTGCCAATTACTTGCTGTAAGAAGGTAGGGAATGTTTTTTCAGGTTTTTTGTTTTTGTTGTTGTTGTTTGTTTTTGTTTTTTGAGACAGAGTCTCACTATGTTGCCCTCCGTAGAGTGCTATAGCGTCGCAGCTCACAGCAACCTCAAACTCTTGAGCTTAAGCGATCCTCTTGCCTCAGCCTCCCAAGTAGTTGGGACAACAGGCACCTGCCACAACACCTAGCTATTTTTTTTTCGCAGTTGTCATTGTTGTTCAGCTGCCTTGGGCCACCGGGCTCGAACCCGCCACCTTCAGTGTATGTGGCTGGAGCCGTAGCCACTGTACTATGGGTGCCGATTCGCTTTCTTCAGTTTTAAAGGGCTATTAGTTAGCCCCCTCATAGAGCAGGTCTAATGAGACTGTAGTCATACAGAAACCCTATTATCCTTGTCCTTTAGTATGTATTCAATAACTAGACATAAATTTTCAGTGAGAGAGGGTCTGATTTGGATATGTTTACTTAATGACTGAAACACAGGTAGTTAGGAGGGAGTTGAAAACATTTGTCTAGATGTCAGAATTAGGAACATTCGGGATTAATTTACACAGAAGCAATAATGGGAATAGTTGACAACGTTAGTAGAAAATGTGCTGATAATAAAAGAGAAGAAAATTATTATTCACAGAACTTTCCTATTTGTGTGCTTATGTAAAAGTGTGTGTGTGTGTGTGGGGGGGGGGCTTGTAAGGGGTGATGGGGAGGATAAGCCCTGTAAGAACAGCCTGTGAAATTGTAACAGAAATGTGAGAACCAGGAGTGTAATCTTATAAAATCATGATTGAATTATGTATTGAATGTATGGCATCCAGTTCCTAATAGAATTTTTATTTTTCTGAAACCTTTCTTTGAAACTTTATCCATATTTAATACATGCTTATGTATATTTTGCAAATCATAGCACTTAAGATGTAATTACAAAATAATAAAATTCCCATAAGCACAGAAAATTATTTAAATGAAGAGAGATAATAATGTCTTCTGGCAATTAAGTAGAACGCATAAACTGAGAAAATAAAGGCAAATGTTCTATTTCCTCCATTTGTTTTTCAGTTTTATAGCTATGATCACAGGGATTATCCTATTGAGTCCAAATTGTTAGGTAACTACGTTGTGTAATATATGAATATATTTTTGGTATTTGATGCTCTTAAAGGCACAAATTAAGAATTTGTTGTTGATTTGCTAGTTAATTCTTTTAGTGATACTTACAGAGAGAATCCTGTGATAGTTACCCTAAAGTTATATACACCATATAAATAAGTTACCGTTATAACAATGACTGGTGGGGCTGAACTTGAAAAAGCTGAAGTGTTGTATTTTCCTGAAGCACAGATTTGTTGTTTTTCAGAACTATGAAATGTACCGGTTTCTATGTATATAGTTATTTTTCTTATTTTCTTCCTCAGATATGTCTGATAATATGGAGATCAAGATTTGATTTTCTTAGTTGCATTCAAGTAACAGTAAAAGCAATTTGAGTTCTATTATCTTTCTCTGTGATCTCCTTGTATACCTTGAAATTGGAGTTGGCATATTTGTAAACATGATTATCTTTCCTAGATTTATTTGAAAGTTTATTTACTCAACAGGTAAATTATCCTGAGAACTTAATGGTAACTTTGGTAATAGTAATACAATAGGAAATTAGCCTTCAGAGATCTCAGTTAATACTTATCTGTCTATTGCTATGAAAGTAATTGATTCTAACTTGGTCATTTAAAACCTGAGTCTGTCTTAGTGTATAACTCAGTTATTGAAATAGGTTAAGCAGGAGAGGCTAAACCATGTTGTATGTGCCACAAATATAAACCTTGCCTGTAGTTTAATTTTGGAACCTCTAGCAAAAATCTATAATGAAACTACCACTTAAGAAGGTTGATTGAACAGACAGGCTATCCCACCCCCATCCCCCCTTTATAGACAAACAATAGGAAAAGCAAGGGCTTACTTGTATGCTTACTTTGAAAGCTTTCCCAGCAGTAGTGAGATGTGTGTATTTGTACGGATTCATTCACATATTCTGGGCTTCTTATGATCCATAGCATGTGGCCGAGGAACAATTTAAATCTCTCTGGCTCACGTAGGTATTTAACCTATGAAACTTTTCCTCTAGACACATAATGCTTTAACTTAAAGAATAATCTAAAAAGAAATATGGTGTTTTTCTTTAAGAATAGGCTAAGGCCAGACGGAGTAAAATACCCTCTCAGATCACATTTACTAGAAAGGGTGTTTTTCATTCTATCACTTAAAAGGTTAGTGCAACTAAGAAATGGGAGAAAACACATGCCCTTTGATTATTGTTGGAAATTAACTATTATTACTATTAGAATTTAAAAATATAGATGTTAAGCACATGGGAAGATGGCCTTTGAAAATGTTAACACGATTTAATGTTGTTGTTTTTTTAATTAAAGTGGGAGGATGGATAATCTTTGATTGCACTAGGATATAGTCCTTCATTCAGTTTTTTTCTCTTTCTCTCTCTGTCCCTCCATTTTCTGTGTGTTTTATGCCAGATATAAAAACTAGATTTCTTGGACCTAGTTCTTATACCAGTCATGGAGATTTATGGTTTCCACTTAAGTTTGAAGAAATTTTTACTTCAATGGGGCAGTTCTGCTATCTGATGAAAGATGCATTGGCCGACATTAGGAGTGGTTTGCAGATACTCTCTGTGGCCTTAATACATTAATTGTTACCTTGTATGGGTTTAGCCACAATAAAAACAGAAATAATATAATTTATTAGTATTTAATCTGTTTTATTTTTCTCTTTCTTTTTTGCAGTTTTTGGCCAGGGCTGGGTTTGAACCCACCACCTCCCGCATGTGGGGCCGGCACCCTACTCTGTTGAGCCACAGGTGCCACCCTTCTTTTTCTTTTTTTAAACTCACTAGTATTCTCCATTTCAAGAGAATGGTGCCTGACACACGGTATGCAGTCAATTAGTATTTATTGAAATATTGATTAATAATATAAAATTATTTGTTAAATCAATTTAATCAGCAACATGTGATCTCTGCTTTCTGCATTCTTGTCAAATAGTATAAAATCGGAATTCTCTGCTATTATTGTCAAAAACTCACTCACAGAATAGAATATTAATATTTGATTATCCCAGGTCTATTTAGGTCTAAACCTAAAGCAGGTATTTTATCCCTAGATGAGCAGAGAGAGCTTCATCACATTTCATTCTTCGGCCATCACACAATTGCTTTTGCTGGACCATCCCCAGACTATGTCATTAGTCTGCGTTGAAGAATTTAAAAAGACGTGTTTGTGCTATTGTAGGCATACAGTTCACCAAATCAAATTAAGTGTTCAATTAATGAGGACCCATAGGAAAATTCTTACTCACGTTTGTGTATCAGGAAAAGCTTTTTAATACTTAGGCAACAGATTTCTTTTTATCTGGTAGACATCATCACATTGTAAACTGCTTTTCTTACAGATCCAGACAGTACAATGCTCTAGCAATTGTACCGAACTATAGGTCTAGAATGCTATTCTGTGACCGATGCTCAGCTCGTTGTATTTTCTAATCGTTATTTTTCTTTTTCTGCATTTTGAAATTTATTTTTATCGTTGCAGGATGTCTTTTTGTAACTCCAGTTCTTTGGGGTCTTTTTTTTTTTTTTTTCTTTTTTAATAATGATAAGGGATAAAAACAGGAATGAATATTTCAAATGTTTCAAAGACTTTTACGCGTATTTTTCGCTACAATTTAGTACTTTTGTTCTATCCAGTATCATAGCTGTAGGAATTGCAGCCTTACATGGGTAGATGAGGAGTTGCCCTTCTCAGTATAGTCTTATGAGATGAGCCCTCCCCTCTTTCTGAGTCTTAACTTGGCTTCTGCACTCAGGCCCAAACAAGGGTGCTTTCTCATTCTTGTCTCTTTCTATTTCCCCTGCTAATGTTGATCTGTAGCGGAAATGATCATCGTCGCCTTGAACTACAATGGCGTGAATTTATAACTCTTATTTCATTTTACAAGTAACGTCATTAATGAGTCTAGCATTTGGAATACAGCTATGTTAAGCTGAAATATCTTTGATTAGAAGACAGCGGGCACAATGTTCTATTTCTCGAACAGCTATATATCACACGATTCTATGTTCCCTTACTAATGACTGAAAATTCCCATGTTAGCGATGGGTGTTCGTGTAAGAAATGGAATGATGATGATGATGAAGTTGCTGTTGATACATTTCAAATGACTATGTTCATCATATGTGCCAACTTTGGATCAAAGCAAACAAGTAGAATTCTCTTTTAACCAATGAGATGGAAAAGAGAGGTTACCAGATAGCAAATGTCTGACTTTTTTCTTTTAACCAGTGATATGGAAAAGAGAAGTTTCTAACTTCTTTTCAGTATAATAAAGCACAGAAGGCTAGGATTTATGAGATATGGGGTCTACTCTATGCCCTTCTGCTGGCTTAACATGAAATCTCAATATCGTATAATTTTTGAAATTTGAGTTTCTCATGTGTGTTATGTTTAAAACTGCATTGAACAATACTGTGCAAGACATTTTAATTTGAGAGTCTCATTGGTCTCTATTGAAACCATACTGTTAGGAAAAATTCTTTGCTTTCTGAAGAAGTCAAAAGTATTTTAACCTCAATACCTAGTAAATTTACATGGTCACTATTTGGCATCCTTGATGTTTTTAAGTAGCTAAATGCACTGGAAGGCAGAATTATGTGATCTTAAACTGCCAAAGCGTTTTAAATTGATACAAAAAATTCATATATCTATGTGTATAATGAACATATATATACATATATGCTACTTTGTGTCTGGCATTGTTCTACTCTTGGGAATACAAAGAAAATAGGAAAATGAGATACAGTCTTTTCTGTTTAGTTAGGAGACAGAAAGAATATCTATAAATTATGGGACCCTCTAACAGATGTTTCCAGAAGGCAAAGCTGACATTCAGCAGGTACACATTAGTGACTTTAAAAGTGCTTCCCTTACAGGTTGCCTGCCGGTCTCCAAAGCCCCTGGGTGCCACTCTGCTAGCTTGGCTGCCTCAATCCTTACCCTGTGCCACCTTGGCTTCTCCAAGGATAGGGCTTTCAGGAACACGCAGGGCTATCGGGTCTGCAGTACATCGTTAAATGTGTTACACTGTTATTGTCATTTAAACATATTTTGAGCACAGTCTCGGGGTGCAGACATCCAAATCAAAGTGGCATATCCAGATCAAGCTGTGACCTCAAGGAGACTGTATCTGGACAATGCTGTGTTTAAGCTGACTCCTCAACAGTAAGCAACTGTTAATTAGAGGAAACAAGAAAGTCGACCCTTTACAGTATCCCCCATAATTAGTTCTTCATTTGGTCTTTATTTGAACAAGTCTTCAATCAAGATGGAAGGGCTTCATGAAACAACTGATTCTGTCATGGAACACTTAAGTTCTTAAAAGCTTCCTCCCCCTGTGTGGCTAGGATTAGTTAAAATATACCTTCCACACTCATTCTCTGTTTTTTTTTTTTTTTTTTTTTTAAGCTTCAAATCATTGCCAAATTTCGATTCTCTTTTATTAGAGAATGAAATGAGAGGGTTTGGATTTTTTGTTGTTGTTGTTTAGGTCGTCACAAAAGAGTTGATAATGGAAAAAAGTGAGCTAAATATTCTTTGGTATTTTCAAAAATAAATTATGCATAAAGCAGAGAATGTTGGTACTTCAGCATTTCAGACCTTTTTTGTGATCTGTGTATTCAAAATCTTAAGTACCATTTCATGCCATTTACTTTTCTGTACTCTAAATGCTTGTTTAATCAATTCCTTGTAATGAGATAAACCTATAGTTAATTTTTAATGAGTATTTAATTTTTTAGAAGTAGAATTTGAAGGTATCTAAAAATTATGTGCTACTAGTACCTCATCTGTCTGTCCCACCACTCACATCTGAGACCCTCGAAATGTTCTGTGATTTACTTAAACCTGTTTAACTTTGGCAGAGTACCCACGTGAAAATAGTTTCCTCTGAACTTTTTTGTTCTGCCGTACAGGAACTACGTGGGTAATATAGAAGCTCTCAAACTCTAATCACAGTGGACCTTTTATTTCACTATTAAAATCAAAAGAGAAATCTTAAGGAAGAAGGGAAAACATGTTAATAGAAATTATGTGCATAATTTAAATTTTTCTTTTATAATTTTTCTCTTAAGCCATTGACAAATGAAGAATGGTGCAAATATCAATAATGATTCGGTAATGTTACTTATCTTCAAAATATATTTTATTCATGGATTTGCCATACTTCCATGGTACAATTGCATACCTACCCAATTGTTAAAATTTCTTCCAAAAGATAATTCCTGATTGATCCAATGGGAGCATTGGCAGCTACAGAAGCACTATTATTCTAGGTTTCTGCCACTGGAGAAGTGGTAGTTTATTAAATATAAACTCGATAAATGTATAGAATTGAAATAACTTAGAATGGTACTTTCCAAAACTGATCTTTGTTCACTTACATCAGTATTTTCCCAGAATTATCTCACAATTTCTCAGATACCTATCAATGTCTAAGTAGTTATTATCATTCTTGAAAAGAAAAACAGGTTTAAAACAAGGAGTTTTTATCATTTAAATAGCTACATACAATAATTTGAACTTCCCGCCTAAAATCTTTTACCAAGTATGTAGAATCCACTTTTCACTTTCTTTTTCTCTTTTCTTTTCCTTCTTTCCTTTTATTTTATTTATTTTTTTCTTTTTTTTCGAGGCAGAGTCTTACTTCGTTGCCTTGGGTGTCATCATCGGTTGAGGAGCTCACTGCAGCCTCAAACTTTTGGGCTCAAGGGATCCTCCTGTCTCAGACTCCTAAGTAGCTGAGACTATAGCTACCTGCCATGACACCTGGCTAATCTTTCTATTTTATATAGAGACCAGGTCTTACTCTTGCTCAGGCTGATCTGGAACTCCTGACCTCAAGCTCTCCTTCCCTCCGCTTCCCAGAGTGCTTGTATTAATATTACAGGTATGAGCCACTGCACCCAGCCTTATTTTTCACTATTTCTAAGTGCAAGGTCATCTTCTTTCTGGTGTGATAGAAACACCCGCTATTGTGGGATAAACCAAGGATTTATTAGTATCTGTATCCTGTCAAATTAAAATTTCATTATCCTTGGGAAAAGAATTGGGTAGACAATGAGAAAAGAATGCTCTAATGGGTTCCTTTTAAAATTAAAAGCAGTAATTTTAAAAGGAATGATTGATAGCTAGGAAAACTATTCTTATTTTAAATTAAAGAAGCTCAGATAACTTGTTTTACCCGGTATTTAAAAATTCTTCACAGTCCTGCTTTCCTGTTTGTAATTCTGGCCCAAATAAGAAAGAAAAATGCCAAGAAAAATGGGAGAAAATGTTTTAAATTTAACAACACCATGAAAAAGAAATCTATAATTCATCTATTATTGCTTAATTTTGGAGACAAAGTAAATTTGAATGGACATATTAATTTAAGGAGTCCTATATTTTCTTTACATCAAGAGGCATTCCCAGTCATTTCAGTAGTATGTTCGTGTTTGTGTGTGTGTGTATCCAACCAACCATAAATCCCTTAAGTGTTCTAGGAACACTTTTTAAAAATGCATAGCGTTATTTAACATTGTTATCCATATAATTGATTTATTCATGAGTTTCTAATGAGTGAATTTGAAATTGATCAAAACAAAACAGAACAAAACAAAAAACTGCTCACTCTGTCTTTTCTTCGTGCAGTTCTTTTCTTAGGAAAGCAGATAAAAAGTAACCTTTCAGAATAAGTATCAAAATTTCACTAAATATTTGTAAGGATTTAGAGTTTTCACTAAAATGTTTTTATTTAATTTTGCAATATTCAACCACTTGTTATTTTTTTCCATGAATAAATCAATGTTTGGTTCAAACACAACTGACACCAATTCGGCATTTACACTAATCCTCTAACAACAAACTGATGGAAATGGAAAAGTTAGGTATTTAAGGAGATTATGATTTACAACTTCTAAAGACTAATTTTAAATAGCTGAACATGAATTCTATGCCCGTCCAAACGTCTGAATTCTCAGTAAAAGCTCTCATGATGAGAAACAATCACCTCTTATAAAATTTCCTTACAATAATTTTTCAAAACTGAATGATAAGTAAAGCCTTGGAGAAACATGTGTACTCACATGGCACCATATTTTATTGTATGTCCTCATTTTATTTGTTTGTATATAAATGTGATATTTTAATAAAATAAATCAAAGGACCATGCATGCGTCTAGATGAAATTTTAGAGATGATGTCCTCCAGTCCATCGTCTTGCCAAGGAAGAGTCTACATAATTTCATGATTTGCCCAGTGCTAACCAATGATTGATAGAAGAGCCAGTTCCAAAACCAACTCTTCCCACCCTCAAATCTGTACTGTTTCTATTACTAATTTTTTTTTTTCTTTCTTGCCATCATAATGTCGAGGTAAATGTACTCCATAACACAACATACTGTGATTTTAAAGATTTGTTTGGAAATTTCAGATGTCAATTGCTCAGCAATTACATTCTGATTGGGTTTTGTTAAGTAAAGCACAATAACTGCATTACAGATATTTAGTTTTTTTCTGACAGCAGTCCTGTAGGTTATAAACCCTATGAGGCATGCAGGGATGCCCAGCTTGTCCCTTGTTAAATTCCAGGATAATTGTTCAGTGTCTGTACATAGTAGATTTTTCTGCAAGTATTTGTTGAGTGTTGGAGGAATGAACTTTGTTGGCCTATTGAAGCCTGTCAGTTCCGTGTCAACTAAACATCATCAAAATATAGTAGAACCTCTGTTAAGTTGACCACCCAAGGGACTATAACAAACTAGTCGACACTAGGGAGTCAACGTAAGGAACTAGCCCTGCTGTACTGATAACGTACATGTGGCGCATGTCTGGTCTATGAAAATTAGGTCAAACTAAGAGGAGGTTAATGTAGCGAGGTGGTCAGCTATTGAGGTCCTGCTGGCTCTGATCTGTCTTCCACAAAATTTGGGTAAATTTACTGTGAAATAAAGTCAAAAATCAAAGGAAAATTTCTAAATGGTTTTCATATGAATTAACACCTTCCTTTTGGCTTTTTGTTTTATGATTTTTCTTATTTTCTATTGGCTAGAATAAAAATAAAAGCAAAAGCTTGTGAACAGAAGAGTGATTTTCGAATTAAATTCCGATTTGGCTAAGTATATTGAGCCTCTACTTCAACTTTATTCCTCAGCATTTGGGAAAATTTACTCCATTACTAAATTGCAGTCAATTAAAACCACTTTTTAAATTTTTCGTATTTCATTCTGGTCATAACTTTCACTGGATTATCTCTTTTTGCTTCTTTCAAGACTGTGCAATGACTAAGGTTCTAATTCTCCTCACTGACTTACTGGTTGTAATACTTATAAACACGAGGCAGACTTCTATCTTACATTAAGTTTGACATTAAACTACATTTATAGTTCTGGGCACTGAGGATATAGTGACTAGCAAGATAGAAAGTTTCTGCTCTCATAGAACTTACAGTCTCGAGGGTGGAGATGGATGATAGCAAATGAATAGTGAGAGATGATTTCAGATGGTGCGTGAAGAAAATGAATAGAATAGTATAGAATAGAATAGAATAGAATAGTATAATAGAACAGACAGTGACTATGTTGGGTTAACTTAGACACAATGGTCAGAAAAAAAAAAAAAAGTTCTGTGCAGGGAAGTAGCATTTGAAGTGAGAACTGACAGGGACGGGCAGTGTACTTTCTTTGGAGGAAAGGCTCTCAAATTGCCTTCCTGGAGAATACTGTTTAAGTTGGTTATCAGAGAGCGTATGGGCTTGTAAATCTGATTTGACCAGCACAGAAGGTGCAAATTCATCTGTCTGTGGTGAATTTGCTTCATCTAAGTTCCAGAGGCTATTTCCTTTAGCTAAAATATACAAGTATCATTTTTTTAAAAAAAATAAAGAACAATTATTCCAAAGTTTAGAATAGTGAAAGTTCTTAGAGCAAGGTAAATATTTTCTCTTCCTATAGGTATATTGATGTGGAAAGCTAAATAATTATCCTAAAGGTTATGGCAAGGTTGGTAGTAGTAAAAGGGTGTTATGTAAACATGATGTACAAAGTTAATGCTCTAACAAGGGTAAGGATGGCTTTGCCATTTGTACACAGGCCTTTGGTCATTTTGACCAAGTCTGCTTTGCTGCCTCTTTCCACTATTCATCCAGTCCCAACCCTCACTTTCCAAATTCTTGGGTGCCTAGACTTTCTCTCTGACTTTTTAGATATGTTAACACTTCTAAACAAAGAATTCTTAAGGGCATGAAGAGCCATTCTGCTCCTGCAAATCTCTGACTCTGTCCACAGTCAGAGATACTGAGATTCATATTCTCTCAATTAGAGAATTACGTTTTTACTGCCACATTCTTGGAGAAGAAAAGGGAACCTCCTATATTCTCATAGTTTACGTATTTACCTAGTTGGAAATAAACAAAAGCTTTTATAGAGGAGTGTGATTCTAAACTATTGTTAGAGAAATATCAATATAACATAGATGCTTTTACCTCTCTCTGTACTTTAATCGTTCATTCTAAATCTTTTCCTAGGGTTGGAAACTGAAGGTAGACCAGGATGCCTCATGAGACACTTGTGGATATTAGGATGAAGTTGATATTTCATGATTGTTGCAAAGCTCAAATGTACCCAGTGTAATGGAAATTTCTACTCTGTAGAAAACCATGTATACCCAGTCTTACCAAGAAATTCTAGTCTTTTAAACTTGAGTTTCCATTAGCTTTTTATAACCTCAGAAAGTTATTATTTTCTTTCAGTTTAACAATGATCATGACTCACTGTTTGAGTTGAACATAGCCTAAATAAAAGTAGTTTCTGGATTGGGCCTTTCACTTCAGTTTTCCAAATTCTCTTTGATCCTGTGTTGGTTTAGGAATAAAGAAAAAACATTCTTTCCAAAGAAGGACTGATTGTGTTCTCAAGAACAGACAGGAGACAAAAAAATAACACATACACAGATACACACACCTCGACAGACAGAATATGAGGTATTCAAATGTGTCTTAAGTTTTACTGTAAGTATTAAATTTTCTTTGCCTAATAGGTATTTTCTCCAGTTTTAGTAGCCCACCTGAAACCATTTTCCTTTCTTTCTTCTGAGAGTTTGAAAATAATTTTTGACTTACTTCAATGCAGGAGGAGAGTGGGTAGTAAAGTTACACTATGCCTTGTTTTCCCTTTTGTTTTAGAAAAGGTAGTCACAATTGTTCTTACAATCAGGCTTGTGTGAATGCACGTTCCCTTTATTTCTGTGTTTGCGCAGTTGTCTATATTAGTAACAGTCATCTGTCAGCACTGTCATAACACATAGATTAGAACGGAGGCAGCTTTTGGCCTGGTGGTTAGTTGGCCGGAGCAGAGATCTAAGAGTTAAAAAAAAAAAAAAAAAAAAAAATCTCCGTGGTAACAGCAGGAGGTTTCCATTGAAAGGGTGAAAGAAAGGAAGTACAGAAAAGTTGAGCTCCCTGTGCTTCCTTAGGTAAGAAATCTCACCTTCAGTACCTTGCCTTCCTTCTAAAATATGAGGGCTGTCTTGGTGAACTTCACACAGCGTTCAGCAGTCTGGGACGAGGCAAAAGAATCATAAGAGCATTGTGACTTCCCATGTCAGTAAGTGCAGTAATAGGGATTTTCAGTCTTCCAAAATGAGCTCTTCTGGTTCATGAGGAGTATGCTGTCACTCTTCCCTCATCTTTTGCTTTCCTGCAGAAATTTCCATCGCTTTCTGTACAGCCAACAGGAGGGCCCTAGGCCTCCCTACCTTGGGTCTAGATTAGAGCCTCTGAACTTACTTCCCTGCCACGATTCCCACCCTGCCACCAAGAAACCCTATCTTACTCTGCCAGACACAGGTTTTAAAATACCCCTCTCAGTATTTTATAGTCCTATTTAAAATTCTTCTTTGGCTTTATATAGTGTCCACCTCATCAAATATAAACTCTTAGCTCCTTCCCAAGGCCTCCAAACTCTGATGCTCAAATTAATTGCTCCGTATTCATCAAGTTCTGTACCTGCTAGAATGGCCAAGTAAAACTTTTCCACTTATTGTCTGTGCGTGCTCATAGCCCCTGCTTTTGTGGTCTTGTGCTAATCTCCTATACGGATTTAAAATAAAACTCTGCCTCATTCAAGAGGTTTTAACTAATTTTAGCTTTGATATATTTCTTTCTTCTCTATTTTTTTATCACTCTTAAAATCAGTATCACCCAGTTAGCACTCAATATTTCCTTTTGCTTCATGCAAATCAGCTTAAAAAAAAAAAAAAGATTCTGGCTCCCTTGAAAGATCCTATAAGTAGGAACTAATCTTCTATAATTAAAAAAAAAAAACCAAAAAACTATAAAATACCTAACAAAGTGTTGAGTATGTAACTTACCTTTTTGACTTACTAGTTTTCTTTTTCTCTTTTTAATGATGTGTAATCTGTAGTCCTGTACTATGGGTAGAAAACTTCCAGAATTGAAGTTTTCTTGAAATTGGAAAATTGAATTGAAAAATGAATACTATTTTTGCTAAAGCAAGGCAGTTATGGATTCACCAGCTTTTGATTAAAGACTATTTTATTAGACATTTTACTTCTACTTAGTACATAAAATATCTAGTATTTAAATTTTACAGATATTCCTCATAGGACAATCTCAATCTTTGTTAAGTTAAAACTTTAAACTTTTAACTTTTAACTCTCAATCTTTGTTAAGTTAAAACTTTAAACTTTTTTCAAGAGACTATAAACAAACTTTGATTTTGAGGAAATTGTTTGCACTTTTGAAGTACCTTTTAAATGGTCAGCATGGAACCCTGTTCTTATGTTCAACACACACACACTCTCTCATACACACACACACACATACAATCTATGATGAAAACACAACTTATTTTATTAGGTTATTTATTAGTATATATGCACACACATATACACATAATGTTTATATGCACGTAATATTTGTGTGCATATATATAAAATTTATATAAAACATATAAACTTACAGATGCACAAAACAAGTAAACCTTTTGAGAAATTGCCCAATGCTCTATGTCTGAGACCAAAAGAAGTTTCCTGAAAAATAAAATAATATGGTCTCATGCAATTAAATGTAGACCAGTGTTTCTTACTAATGATGAACTTTGGGTCAAACCATGAAAAAAAATTAATTTTATCATATGGACTAGAACAGTTTTAGAAGAGAATATGACTATTACAGGTGTGCATTTGAAAAATCACTTATATTGACATCTTCACACTAGCGCATGGATTTCATGAAAAACTATCAAACTAAACACATTGGTTGGTTTTGAATTTATATAGTAATATACATTAGAATGTGCTGGCTACTTGTTCATTTTATTTTGTTATTTTGGATGTGCTTGTTAGTATATACCAGGTAGTAATTCTCAAAAATTTGAGAAGGGTTTGAATGAGTCCATTAAAAAGAAGTAAAGTCATCTGATTGTATTAGTCATGTGATTTTGTAATGAATGTAATCCCTCCCTCTTTGTAATGATTGCTTTTTAACTTGTTCTTGGGGCTAAAGTATTAAGAGAAAAAATTCAGCATTTCTCAAAGTACTATCTGTTCAAGCCTGTGTTAGGGGAGAGTATATTTAAATGATTATTTATGAAAATTTCCATTTTGCATCTGAGGGCACAATAGCTAAACATTACAATCTACCACAGAGAAGCTTTACTCTAAAAGTTATCTGTGTTGGAACCAGGAGAACCACGCACGTTGGTCATAACCTTGGAATCATTTGTCTACTACAGTTATTTCTCCTTCCAGTAAAATGGAAAATATTTTATTTACTCCATTCACTGGGATTGTATTCGCGTCTAGCCATTTCGATCTGAGGTACTTGGTTCCCGTTTTTCTGTCGTTTTAGTTTCTGTCCCCAGGTCCCCCATTTCAGATACCTTCTTCTGGCCCTTCTTGCTTTGATAAAACAGTTGAAGACTTTGACCTTCAGCCTCACAACTCTCTTAGGAAGAAGACTTCTCAGTGTTCTTTCTCTCTCTCTTCATGTATCTACAGTTCTGGGTAAAAAATAATCCCGACATACGATGACGTGGGCACCGGACCATGCCATCCAGTCCAGCATTCCCAGTACTTCCTACTAAAGGAAGAAAACTTACCAGTCTTAACGTACCCATATAAACTGCTGGCTTAAATTCATTCAAAGCCTTGCTGTTTCCTTGTTATGCTGTTCAGGAGACCTCACGGGGTGGGTTTTCTCTGCCTTTCTAGTTTTAGCTCTCTCTCCTTCTGTTACCCACTTTACACCCTACACAGACAAAACTTCCTGTGGCTTTTTGAATGTGCTCAGCTCTGTCTCGGACCCTTTTCTGTACTATTACGGATTTGCTTTGCTGGGAATGATGCTGATGTCTTTATTTACGCGGAAATTCCTCTTAACTTTCAAAACTTAATTCACTTAACCTAGTTTTCCTCTGTAGACCTTTCTACATCTATCTCCTTTATCCAGTTTTTTGTTTGTTTTTAGAAAGTGACAACAACTGTAAGACAATAATTTATTCATGTCTAGATGAGCCTATTAAAGGCATGATTCAGTATTTTAATCATTTTCTTTGAAATAAAGACAGATGACTCACATTTAATCTAGGTATAGATTATAAAGTCAGGGAAAAGGACAGAATTGTGTTTGGAAATACCTTGGGAACTTCCCACCGGAGAGACCATGATGCCAGGGAATTGGTCAGTCCATCAAAGCATCACACCATGTTGCTATTTCTTTGATGGGACCTCAGATGAAGCTGGTTGTGACATTTTATATCGGATGAGAAATATGTCTGTTTAAACACAATACCCAGTCTTGGCACAGTGAGGTGCTCAAACTGGGAGAGACACTTAAGTGCACGGAGACCAGCTACGGGAAGAACAGTCTCAAATCTTACATGTCATGTGTCATCTCAGTCAGGATCAGTGTATTGAGGGCAATGAGGCAGTCATCTGCCTGCCTAAATTGTCAGCTTTTTACTCAATTTTTCTTTTAATTGGTTTTTTCAAACTAATATATGGTGGAACATCTATTAGTTGACCACCTGAGGGGCTGTAATAAACTTTTCAACGTAACAGAGATGGTCAACATAAGGAAGGAGGCCTACTGTACTGATAACGTGCATGTGGTCCATGTCTGGTCTATGAAAATTAGGTTGATGTATAGAGGTAGACAATATAGGGAGGTGGTCAACTCTGGAGGTTCCACTATAGTTGAATTTAGATGAGTTCAATGTTTGTATAATGTGACTGCACCGGAAAGAAATGAAAGGGATCATTTTTCTTAATTTGTACAAATAGTCGCAGAGTTTTATAGATCTTTGTAAAGTAGACATGTGTATGTAAGAAAATGTGTGTACACTAACAAGTTATATGTGTTGGGGTTCTTTTGTGTGTGTGTGTTTAGAGAAATTTGGGAATAGAAGCAGATTTTATCATCATCGATTTTGCCTCTCTGGAATGTAATTTGTATACCCAGACACTGCCTGAATTCATTCAAAATTAGAATAATATGAGCCCAATGAAGTAGGAAACTTGTGGCCTTCTAATTTCAAGATTGTTCTTTTTTAAGCACCAAAGGAGGCAAGAAAAGTTTCATCTCTCTCAGGATTTGTTCTGTAAAATTTGGATTTAGTCAAAAGTCCGCACATAAGGACCTAGAAGGCCACACGTGCCCTTGGAGCTGCAGGTTCCTCCTCTCTAGAAGAGCTCAAAGAAATTACACAGCTGTTAGTTCCTTGTAACTTACAATGTTCTGATTACTTTCTCTCTTAAGAAATTTAATTAGATATAACAAGAGTACCCCTGCCTAGGTCCATAATGTAATTCTTTTGATGTATAGTATCCATGGAAGATAATCAAGAAACTTGCTAATGCAAATGTATGATTTTATACTCTAAGTATGAATAATCCAAAGAATGCTTTTGCCTCACATCAAGAACACCTTCCAAATCATACATAACATTGAATTGCTTTAAAGAAGAAGGTCTCCAGCAGAATATTTATGTATTCATTAATTCATTCAACAAACATTGGTTGTGTATTTGACTTATGCCAGGCTTCAGTTTTAGGACATGGAAATACATAGTAACACACATGAGTTCCCAGTTCTTCTAGAGCTTATATTTAAGGGAGGAAGAGAAATTAAATGAATGAATAAATAAGATGTTGTCTATAAGTGATAAGTGTTAGAGAAAACATGGGAAATTGCATAGAAATTGACTAGACTGTTAGTAGGGCTATAGTGCTCTTCATGGTGTGTGAAAAAGTGAAATACGCCTTAAGATGTGAATTAGAGAAGGAGTCAGTCTTGGGAGGTTTTAGGAGAAGAGTCCCCTACACACCATAGCATAAAGTGGACACTCAGAAGTGCTGGTGAACTTAGCTATTTAGCAAAGCATGAGGATGACCACAGTAGCTACTTCCTGTTGGGATGAATAGTATAAAGTAACCTTGAAGAAATAAGTGGAGGTCAAATCTCATAGATTCCCGTAGGCCTTGATAAGAGATTTAGATTTCATTGCAAGTCCCACTAATTAGGATTTCTTGGAGAAGTCAGAAATCGTCACTGATGGGACCACAGAATGGTACACTGCAGTATATGCACTCAATTCCTTTTATGGTATTTGTTACCTATTCTTATTAGTGAGCTTGGTGAGTCAGTGTGGTTACTGATTAAAAGAGCAGTCTTCGGAAATCAACAGATCCTGATATGAATCACTAGGTGTGTTTGTGCTTGAGAAGTTACCCTCTCCAAACCTCATTTCCTCTGTAAAATAAATAATAATAGGAGTCCCTATCTGTTAATGCTGTTCTGATAGTTAAATGAAGGAATTACATGAAAGCACCGTGCATGTTATATGGTAGATAGTCAATAAATATTAATGATTTCAGGGTGTTTAATACAAAATAGGGAAGCAGGAAAAACACCAACAATGGCTCTAACATGTGCAACTGTCCTGCTATTTAAATTTGTTTAACTGACCTGGGGTGACAAAGTGTTCTCTTTGGTCTTGTAATTTTTATCATTTGTTAAACTATCTAGGATTTTCATAGCCATTGCAAATGCAGTTATCTGTTATAAGGCAAATTCTATTTTGCATGCAAACAAAAGGAGTTTAGTTAAATTTGCATATTGTAAAAAGCATCATTGGGAAACACCTTGCTATAAATTTATGAATTCAGGTTAAAGATATATCCCAGAAAAGAATCTCTTTTGAATAGTTAAGCATTTAAATTATATAATATTACTTTCTTCCTATTCCTCCATTTGGCAGGAATAATATTTCATCACTTTTTTTTTTTTTTTTTCCTTCAGAGAAACTGACCAAAAGAATAAAACTCGGTATAAAAATAGAGGACTTCCCAGTATAGAATTGCTTTGGGTGACAGAACGTGAAGAATTTCTCATTTGCCTTTTTGTTGTTGCTTTGCTATGCCGATTCTGTCAGAGTATAATTATGTCCAAAGTTAAGACATTAATAATATGTGATGGCTTGATAATTGAATCACCTATTTCTATTTTATATATTTACTGAAAATAACTTTATTTTATATATTTACTTAAAACAACTCTAGTCTTGACTCATGGGACCACTGTTGTAGTTAGAATTTTAGGGGAAAAGGAAGAAAATGTAAATATTATTTTTCAATGCCAGTCTTGCATATTTTTCCAAAATTTGAGTGCAAATTGTTATATACATATTCTGGATAATTCCATAGTATTGTAGCCAAAGTATATTGAAGAAGAAGGTTTCCTTTTTCTTTTCTTTTCTTTATTCTTTATTTATTTATTTATTTTTTTTTTTTTGTCCTTTTATTGTCCATTACTCTACCAGTGTTCAGTGATAGGGCCCAGATCAAAGAATCAGCTTGCTTTAGAAAACATATATTTAAACCCACAAATAACCATTTGAGTCATTAGTTCTAGAATACTGCTTAACAATAAAATTGCTCTACTTACAGTCATGTTCATAATGGCAGTAAAAGGTAACATGCGTACGTTCAGATGATGAAGATGGTGACAGCCGTTATCCCCCATTATGCACTTACTGTGTTAGCCACTATTTTATTCTCTCTCTGTCTCCGTTTCTCTCTTTCTCTGTTACTCATTCTCCCCCACTTCTCCCTGTTAGGCACTAGGGCATCATAATTTCACTTTAAAAATGAGCAAACTGAGACCCTGGTTAAAAATCCTTGCCCAAGTCCACCCGTTAGTAAGGACGAGAACCAAGATCCAGACCTGCTTCTGGCTGACTGTGCAGTTTTCCTCTCCCTAGTTTGCGACACCTTTGACAAGGTAACGAAACTAGTGTACTCAGCGACCTGTCAATGTCAGCCTTATTACGCTTGACTTTCATTAGCATTTTAATGCGTTGCATTGTGTTTTGGATTCCACAGTGGCTTCCGTGACTGGCATCTTTGTATCTCCAAAACTTGCCAGTGTATAAAATCTCAACCTTTTTTTTTTTTTTATCCTTTTTAAAAGATTAGCAGGAAGTTGTAACTTAATAAAAGCACCGCGAACAGTGAGAGGGCTGCACAGTCATTACGTTTACAATTTACAATTTTGCTTTTTAGAATAGAATTCATTTTTCCTAACCATACCACCACTGGATTTGGTGAACAAATTAGTCAGGGGTGTAGGTCAAGAAATCTGAAGTCTTTATTCTTTTAGACATAAAATAACAAAAATAGTCATGCTTGATACTTTTAGCTAGAATTAATAATGAATTAAAAGAAGCCTGTGGTGGTATTTATATGAAACTTGTGAGTGGCGATTGTGATTAGACCTCTTTATTCGAATGGTGGTTCTGCTGCTTCGGCATTGCAAATAGCTAAATGTATTAAACGCTCAGTAAATGAAGCCTGATATTAGGAAGGCCATGCAAACTTGTAAAATTCTCGTAGGTACCGATTTTCTCAGAGAAACAAAAGGTTATCATCAGCTCTGCTTCTCATTGAGTTGCTTGAGATTTTTTTACATGATTAATAAATTACAAATATGGTGGTGCTGATATTAATGGCAATGATGTTGACAGCAACAAACACCTAAAATTACTGCATTGAGGTACCGTACTTAGAGAAAGTCATTTATTACCTTAAATAGCCCTGTATGGAAGGAATATTAGGAACAAGCAATCGTCAAGTTATAAACATCTGACTTACTTACAACTCGCACTTACCAACGAAGGCTGTCATAAGTCCCAAGTTACAAATGTCCAACTTGCTGTGTGGCTCACACAGACAGAGGCTTTTATAGGTAATAGGTAAATGTACCTTTCCCAACTTACATACAAATTCAATTTAAGTACAAACCTACAGAACCTGTCTCGTTCATAACCCAGGAACTTCTTATATATACTAATTTTGCAGATAAGGAAACTGAGGAACGGGAGGTTATCTAATTTTAACAAATTTCAAAGCTTGTAAGTGAAGGAGGAAGATTAGGTACAGAGTTCCTGTTCTGAACAACTACACATAGGGTTCCATAAGAAATACATGCAAAGCACTTAGAAGTTAACAACTACTTAGCTCTCGCTAGTAGTTGTTATATAAAAGGTTTCCATTCTGCTATAGTCAACAATAAGTTATAGTATAATTAAAAAAAGTGGAATTAGAATGTTCCTAAACACACAGAAAGGATAAATGCTTGAAGTGCTAGATGTCCCCGTGACTCTGATTAGAATAATACACTCTATGTGCCTATATCAAAACATCACACAAACCCTATAAATACAGACAACTATTACGTACCTGTAATAATGAAAACTAAAAATTTTTTCTGCACAAATAAAATGTTATATTTGTGGATTTGAGGGAACTTTTTATCTTATTTTAATTATAGATGAACAAAAAAAGACGAATATTTCAAGTATTTACAGAAGGATATAAGCGATTTTGTATAATGTGGGTGATTCTCCTTTTTAGCCAGCTCTGCTGTTTAATGTTGTTGTGCTTGTTATATAATGCCTTGGATATGACTTAGGTTCCTAGAAGGAATCTGTAGTATTGATTTTAAAGAGAATTAGCCTCCGTGGAGAAGATGAAGTTGGGTGTAAAACACCTGTTAAGGCCAAGCATGGAATAAAAAGAAAGGAACCAAGATGAAAACATCAAAAACCAACTCCTCCTTAGCTAGCTGATATTTCTACCACTTCTCTTATTCTTTTTTTTGTTTGTTTGTTTTGTTTGTTTGCTTTTTGCAGTTTCTGGCCGGGGCTGGATTTGAACCCGCCACCTCCAGCATATGGGGCCGGCGCCCTACTCCTTTGAGCCACAGGCGCCACCCACTGCTCTTATTCTTTTTATTGAGTAGGAAGGTCCTCATACAGGAATTCTGAGTTTGTAGATACGTAGGAAAAGTACTGGAAATTCTACTTCTATTTTTGATTTCCATCCTCACCGCGTTGTATCAAAGCAGGCGTGCAAATACGCTGGGAGAGATGTTAGGTCTTCTTGAACTTCCAGAGAGACGTCCATTTTGGAAGGTGGGGAAGGCACACATTTGGATTTACATGAGCACCTCAACTTTGGGTGCCAGTCTGAACTGCCACACTTCAGGCTTTTCACATTTTTTATATACCAAGGTGGGTTGACACAGCCTGTTTGTATAAGGAGTATTTTTTGAAACTGTTGACATTTGGCTACTTTTTTCTTTCACGCACTGTTTTGTAGTCTTGACAGAAACTTGGTTTCACTTGCAGAGAGAAAGTGAGAGACGGAGAAAGGTGTTTCTCTGAAACGCCCCGGAGGGAAGCCGAACTCCTGTAAGGCAACATTTAGGCATTGAGTGTGACACTGTATTAACCTTTCTAATGGATGTATATAATAAAGTGACATGTAAATGGAGCACAAGGGGAGATATGACACTATATCTGGAAAAGGATAAAACAGTTGGTTGAATACTGGGCTATTATAGCAGTTTGCAAACCTTGGATAAACTCAGTCAGTGGTTGTATAATTGGTTATTCAATCCCGACCCTTGTTCACAGCTCAAAGCCAGGAACACTGAGACCTGTTGCCAATTTGAGTGAATATAGTGACTGTACTCGGCCAGGGCCTAACATTGGAGCCAGGCCTTTTCCTGTGGGCTGGTTTCCACTATGTCTGGGACTGGCTCAGTGACAGTGGGCCTTTTGTTGTGAAAGGCTGGCTGGTACTCCCCTCCTTTGCAAAATGTCTAACAGCTACACAAATATAAGAAAATAGGAAAAGGGACTTACTGTAGCTTTTCTCTTAGTAATTTAAGATGGAGTTATTAGTTTTTCTTTTTTTCTTTCTTTTTTTTTTTTTTTTTTTTAATTTTGCCCCCTTTGGGGGAAAGTTCGTCTTAAATAAATGTAAAGAGTGATATAATAGCTGCTTCTAGATAAGAATTGAACCTTGGTCATCCCTGATTAGAAAATGATCCATATGGAGAAATTTATAGTAATTTGATTCACAAAAATTGATTTCTAAGTAAGATATTTTTACTTTTCTTCCTTTTGCCTCTGAAAGTCCATGTCCTAACAAGACCGCTTTTACTGTATATCTCCACTCTGACAGAAAGATATAGCATGTTTGTAAACCTGTTATGTATTTAACTTTATAAAACAAGTACCCCACGTTCTCTGCCCAAACAAACTGGACAGAGGCCAGCAGACTAACCACTTACTGTTTCTAGTCTAGTAAAACTTCAGAAATAAATCAGTAAAGATTTTGATTTGACTATGTGGGATAAAGAATGCCCAGTCTTCTTACAGTGCCCAATTCATAAAGGAATCTTTAACAAGCTTGTAGTATTTGCCAGTTAGGTGCAGCTTACTGAGAGGATGACAGTTCCCAGCTGCAATCAATTACACTTCCATTATTTCTGTTGTTTAAACATGCCTCAGAATACCAGTTAGAGAATTTCACAAAATGTGTATAAGTTCCAAAACAAAGTAACAAGCATATTAAAAAAGGGAAAAAAAACCCAATAGTTTCTGAAACAAGGATTTTTTTTTCTTATTTTTTTTTATAATCTCTTTGACACCCTCATTACCCTCTCTGAGTCTACCTCACACACCCAGCATTTATGAAATCACACACAGCATTTGATTTAATGCAGGGTTGCAATTCAATCAAGAGACTGCTGAGGTCATATAATATAAATGGCTACAGTACTTTTTGGCTCAGTTATAGCCTTGATAATTCAGGGTTTTGTTTTTGTTAATTGAGTAGTAGTCTCCTGCCAGGGCCCAGGGTAATGGGGAGGGGGGCTCCTAAATATTTTTGACTCTAAGTCACTAAAAACAATTTTAGGGTAGAAGGTGGTGGTCTGGGGAGAGGGAAGAGGTGGGCTTCAGCTGTGGACAAGGGAAAAGGAAATAGGTGGTTCTGACACCATGACAGGACAAAAGAAAAAGAAGCAAATTGTTTTTAAATAGAAAATTAATCATTGAGAAGGGACTGGCTATTGTGAAGCACACATAAAAATGGAGCATTTAACTTGAAATATATGAGAAGAAATACTATAGAAACTCCAGCAGAGACCTTTAATGGAAAATACCCCCGGCCATCTCATTAGAAGTACATCCCTGGGAGCCAAGTGTTATGAGTGTTAGTAAGAAGGTGGTATTATAAAAAAAAATTGATTATAATCAAGCTTAATGCGTTTAGGTTTAATAAAAGTATTGTGTGGAGGTAGTGAGTATCATGGCATAATAGAGTCCTCTTAGTATGGGATTGTTGGTGAGTATAGTATTTCATTATGTTGATCTTCAGAGGCCTTCACTTCCTGATGGGAAAATAGGAACTTGTCTTGGTAAAGAGAAAAGAGGAGATCACAGAGTCGTCGACTGGCCCCTATTAACCCCTGAAAACACAATTTAACATCTATCTTACTATCTTAATCTCTCGAATATTTTCCTAGTTTATTTTATAATACAATGTTGTTTATAACAAACAGATGTCTCCCTTAGGTCACTGTTTGTAATTTAGCAAATTGTAGGTGTCCAACTGGAGAGCCTGGAGCTGCTGGTGAAGAATGAATGCTTGAGATGGCTCATTAATTTAATGTAGGTAAGAGGCTGGTGGGCTTAAAGGATTTGGTCGTAGCCCCATAGAGAACTACCTAAATGGAATTCAAATAGCATGGAATGAACTTCTTCTTCCTCTTGTTTTTTTTTTCTTCTCCATGCTGTGGAGTCTCACTGACCATTATTTTTTAGGTACTTTATGTGTCACAACAACAACAGAAAGGCTGAAATTCATATGAAAACAAGTTTCAATTAAACACAAATCAAGTATTTTTTTTTAAAGGTGCTGGTTTTTAGTTTTTAAACAGCTCCATTTGGCACAGAATTCTTCACATTTGGCTTTGTTGCTTTATAATTTCTGAGGGTGTTGAGCTATAAGCTAAGCAATTTGCTAAGAAGAATATAGACATAAATAATCCAAGTTTTGACATCTAGAATTATGGACTAAAATAATAAATCAACACTTACCATCTAATAGGAAAACCTGGTAGATTATGTATCTGCTTTAATGTAATTGAACATTTTGGAAATAATCTTGTAAAGAACTTAATCCCTTCATTATACAATGTAATTTTTCTTTTGTTCTTTGGTAGCTGCCAGGGAACAATGATGTTTTTCCTTCCTATTTTTAAGAAATGTGATACTTTTTTTTATTATTAACCTCATAAATATATATTTTAAGTAAAATATATATTTTAAGTATTAATATATACTTTTAAGTATTAATATATATTTTAAATATTTTAAGTATATATATAATACAAGTTCATTTCATTATTTGATCCCTATTGAGTAATAAAGGTCAATTTTGATGATTGCACATTTACTGCAATGACTTACATGTTTATTTTGCCATATTTCTTAGGTTTACATATTTGCCTTGTATAAATTAGATTACGAGCACCTCGTACACTTGTAATTATTTATTTGGAATGCTTGTAGTCTAAGGGACGATCTCAGCTCCTATTATGGGAACACTTGAATTTGTAAGAACAATTCAAGTATGTGTTTCTAATTTATCCTAATTATCAGCAGTGTGTTATCTGAATTCTCTTCCTGTGAGAATTAGGAGAATTTTTCCAATTAGTCGAGGACACCTTCGTGTCCATCCTGGTGTTGGGTTTTGGGATCTCATGTCCCTAAAGGAGATGCTGTGGGCTGAGACGTGCTCTGCTCCGCTCCTTTTTCTAAGAGCTGCAATAGCTATTCCTTTGGGGTTTTCATATCCCTCAGAGAAAATTCCCAGAGGTATAAATACCCTTGAGTTCCTGACATGTGGAGCACAGACCTTCATGGTTTTTAAAAAGATCATTCCCAAGTTGGTAAAAGCTTGCTATCTGACCCACAGGTCAGAAAATTGGGTGGTCTCTCATTTTACGGGATTCATCTGTCCTTTTGAGGTGAAATACTGATCTTCCCCTTCCTTTTTAACTGCTGACAGTTCATTGTGCTTCCCCCAAAACCCCTAGACTGTTTTAAATAAGCTTTTCTTAACCTTTTAAAATTTCATCCTTTTAAATCAGTGAATCACCAGGAAAGCATGGCATTCGTGTCATAGTATGGTGAACATCCTTGGAGCGCTTCCCAACCTCGCCTCCTCGGATACATTCCTGATGAGAGATTGAGTTCTAGTTATATATAAATATTATAGATCAATTTAACTAAATATGTGTATGGAACAGAGAACAATTTAGGTAATACATATGAATACATCTGTGTCCGTATCATTTATTTTATGTAGTTGAGAGTGAAGTTATTTCATGTTTATTTCTGGAAAGCTAACCACAGGAGGAAGAATGAATATTTAGCAAAACTCTCCCCCCACCTCCCTGATAGTTAATAATCCTTTCGAATGTTTCTATATCGTGTTTTCCTCCTAGTTACTAGATAGGAAAGTTGATTGTATGGTTCTTACGGACTGACGTGTTTTAGAATATAGAAAGAATCATTCAAAACCTTCCTGTCTTAGAAATCCATGTTAATTATATTCACGATTTAGATTGAATAATGTTTATTTTCTCCTACAACACCCTGTCCAGGATTAGTCATTTGTGGTCCTGCCATTCCCTGGAAAAGTTTACACAGAGATGTTTCTGAATAAACAAGACATTGTCTTATTCATTTGTCTTTGATTTATCAAATTACTCATCACATTATTCCATTATTTTTCTCTGAATCTGTGCGAGCTCAGTTCACAGTGCTTCAAAGATGAGCCCTTGTACTTTGGCTGGTATCTCAGGAATTCCTCTTTTCTCTTATATAAACATATGTACACCTCTTATATTGTGTGTATAGTACATTAGGTTGGAGAATATATCTGTTTCTGATATGTGATCACGTGATTCATGATCCTTTCTTTAGAGTTTTCATTTCATTTTGTGTCCTTTTAGAGCTAAGGTCTTACTCTGCCATCTAGACTGGAGTGCAGTGGTGCAACCA
Source organism: Loris lydekkerianus (assembly GCA_963574355.1). Lineage (NCBI taxonomy): Eukaryota > Metazoa > Chordata > Mammalia > Primates > Lorisidae > Loris > Loris lydekkerianus. The sequence goes on from CAUYPK010105219.1 coordinate 31,803, forward strand.
TAACCCACTGCAACGCTGAACTCCTGAGCTCAAGCTATCCTCCCTTTTCAATCTCCAAAGTATCTAGGATTATAGGCATGGGGCACTGCACCTGACTGATTTTTTTTTTTTTTTTTTTTTCTTTTGTAGAGATAGTCTCACTCTGGTGCCTAGGCTGGTCTCGAACTCCTGGCCTGAGTCAATCTTCCTGCCTTAGCCTCCCAAAATGCAGGGATTACACACCTGGCCTATTTAAGATTTTTAAACAAAATTTTAATCACAATATATCCATAAAACATCGTCTTAATTTCCCCCTGTTTAATAGATGAAATATATATAGTATTAACTGATTTGTAGCTAATTCTTGTATTTTTATTTGATTTTTTTCTTTTATTTGATACACTGCATTTCATGGAGTGATAAAATAGCAATATATTGGAATATACCGTATATACTCGAGTATAAGCCGAGTTTTTTTGGCACATATTTTGTGCCGAAAAAACTCGGCTTATACTCGAGTATATAGGTATTTGGATATTTTTTAGTTGAGAATGTGTAAGCATTTCTCTGATGATAGTATGGTGTTAGTAAAATTCTTTTGCCTTTCTAAGAAGAATTCAATAGATTTTATTCCTCTAAGTCTTAGTCATTTTTTAAAAGTTTTTGATTCAGATTTTTTAAGATTTAATAGAATAATTTATCCAATTTTTATAACCTGAATCGGTGTTTATTCATCAAAGAATTACCTCAGATCTTAGAAAAGGTCAGGTTCCTGGAACGCAATGAAGTAGACTCTTTGGTGACCTGGAAATTTTGCATTTTAAAGAAGCGTTGCTGTGATTCAGACCTCTATGTAGAAAGGGTTCAATTCTGTTGTGCTCTTGATAATATCCCCCAAGCCTGGAAAAGTGTGCAGCACATACTAATGGCTGAATTAAGAATTGTTCCACTCTACTTTCTTATCCTATATGTACCTTCGATTTAACTTAGAATTGCTAGTATCATTTAGTTATTTTCCTAATTATGGATCAGATAAGACATTGTCCCTACTTTTGGAAATTACTGCCTAGTAAACATTTTTAGGGCAAGTTTGTCTGATAAAGAGAAGATTACCTGAGAACTCTTACTTTATGGTGACACTATTACACTAGCATTTAGGAAAAAAAAAAATCTATCTGCACATTTATTTTCTACTCATTGATATAATAATTCAAGTAAGGGACTGTTATCATTAATTTTGCTTCCTTAAATGAAACACTAGGAGAGAAATTCAGAGTATAGGAATATGAATCAAAGGTTTTAACGTCTGTGTGCAATCTATTCCTCTTCCTTAGGAGATGATGAGTTTCTTGGGGTATAAAGGTCATGTCTTTGTGCCTAACACAGCGCAACGTTGGGGACTTTACCGATGACTGTTATATAAATGAACAGATGGATAGGATGAGATGCTTCCCCATCCTCCATGTCTTTCTGTGTGCACATGTGCACGTGTGTCTGTGTGAATTGTGAAACCTAAAGAAAATGATAGTATCCATCAATGAAGTATAAATCTTGAAGAGGTAGGATAGCTCCAATAGTATGTTAGACCATTATTAGTATATTAGACTAGTTTTGTATATTTATTCAATTCAGAAGTTAAATGATTATATTAATAGACTGTACATGGCTAATTTTATACCCACTGTTTTTCTCTTTTTCTGTTTACCAAGGCTTTTGAAAAAATTTTAGTGTTCTGCTTTTTTTTTTTAATTATTATTATTTCAGATTAATGTAAGGGTATAAACAACCAGGTCAAAATATTTGAATTTGTTAGGTAGAGTCCCTCTTATAAGTTATGTCCTGCACTCAAAAGGTGTGCAGTTTGGGGTTTCGGGGTTTTGCTTTATTGTTATTTATTTACTTCTTTTATATCTTGTTTCACTTGTTGCCTCTTACAGAAGACACTTACAGGTTGCTTTTTTTTTGCTCTCCTGCATTCATGGTAGTTGCAACATATCATAGCTGACACATGTCCACAGTGTCATGGTTGATGAGATCGTGTCTAAACCTGTGAACATTCAATGGCCTTTCTCACCCAAAATTATTCTAAAAATGACACAATCCAAAATTTATGGAAGGTTATGAGAAACCAAGTGTAATAACTTAATTCAGGCAGATGGACTTCTTTGGTTGAGAAGGTATGTGTATGCAAATGTTGATACATGATTTAAAGCAAATCAGAGGATGTTTTTCTTAATTTTTAGATCTCACATTTTGTATTAAAACATAAAAATATAATTTAAATTATATATGGCTTTTCAGCTTAACTATTTGACTACCTGCATGTTATAGTTGCTGATTTAGCATATGAATCATGCCGGTTTTCATTGTTCATGTCTTTTCAGGCATCTGGCAGGCTGAGATGATGATTTGTGCTTTCACATATGTTGTGATAGGGAAGATGAAGGACCTGTCGTGGTTTAGCATCAGACTCTATGTGCTTTAACTCTCACTCCGAGTGATAAAACATTCTGTAATATTTTCACAGTATTGGTATTTTTATTATAATGTATGTTAAGTGTTTTTCTCTTCCTGTACTTTTTATATCTTCTCTACCCCTAACCATTTTCACAATTTTGAGCAATAATAAAATTCTACAAATATGTTCAATAATTTTTATTTTCATCATGGTCTAGAGCAGAGGTCCTCAAACTTTTTAAACAGGGGGCCAGTTCACTGTCCCTCAGACCGTTGGAGGGCCGGACTATAGTTTAAAAAAAACAAAACAAAACTATGAACAAATTCCTATGCACACTGCACATATCTTATTTTGAAGTAGAAAAACAAAATGAGAACAAATACATCACACCACCTCATGTGGCCCGCGGACCACAGTTTGAGGACTCCTGATAGAGATACCAATTAAATGGATGATTCTGTGAACGCAATCTTTATAGTAGGATAATTGCTTTATTTATAATTCCAAATACCTATCTAGGTAATTCTTAAATACATCAGTAAGCATATATAATTTCGTTACAATGATGCCTTTTTATTTTTACTACACTGATATGTTAAAGCTATCTTAAGCTTTTCCTTAGTTTTTTTATAAATTTATCTTTTGAAGTTGAGGGTTTGAGCATTCCTAATTCTCAAATACTGTATGCTTTAATTTATAGTACATATGGTGTAATTTTTCTGCTTTTCCCTCTTGGTTCTACCTCACATATGAGGGCTGACAATTAACTTTACAAACTTGCCACAATGCATTTACATTGGAAGCACTGTACAAACAACTCAGTGAGTTTTCCTCACCATGGTATATCAGTGTCTCACAGCTGTGTTCATGTTGACATGTGGTGGTGTCTTGCTGAGTGGTGTTCATTATTGTTGTTTTTGTGTATTGTCATGAGAATGTCAGAGCTTGATTTAGAGGAATGAATAAATATTAAAATTCTTGTTAAATAGGACAAGAGTAGAAGTGACATCAGGCACATATTAGTCCAAGTTGATGAAGATAATGCCATGAAGAAAACAGTGTATAAATGGATTAAGCATTTTTCTGAGGGGAGAAAAAGTATCATTGATGAAGAGAGGTCAGGGCAGCCAGAAACAAGCGGAACTGACAAAAATGTTCAAAATTTCATCAAATTGTGTATCAAAATGTTCAGCTGACTGTAAGAAGCATTGCAGACCAAATAAACATCAATGGGGGAACAGAAAAATCTTAACTGAAATTATTGGCATACAACTTATGGCTCTTGCATCACAGCAATGCACCAGCTCACAGAGCACTGGCTGTGAGGGAATTTGGGGCAGTAAATAAATAACAGTATCGAATCACCCTTCCTACTCATCTGATGTGACACTCAATCAGCTGTACTGTACACACCTAATTTTATATGCATTTTTTGCTTTATCTAAAGGGAAATGGAGTATTAAAAGGAAGACATTTTGATGTCATTCAGGACAGCAAAGGTAATATGACAACAGCTCTGATGGTAATTTCAGAAAAAGAGTTGCCTTTGAAGGGTGGACTAGGTGCTAGCATCAGTGCATAGCTTTTCAAAGGGAGTACTTTGAAGGTGACCATAATGATACTTGGAATGAGGTACAGAGCTTGAATTTAATTGTCACACTTCCTATACACAATTCAATTTATTGAAATAGAAAATACTATTTCAAGTGGAAAATGTCGAAAATAGCATTTATTACAATTGGCCTTTAACTAAGTTGGTTACTTCATGGAGGAAACACTCAAAATAGTCAAGAAAATCTTTTGTAGGAAATGTTTTAACTTTTATTAATTGACCATTAAAGATACATCACAGACATCTTTCTTCACAATTTTCTATCAAGTTGCATTTTTTTTTTTTAACCCCTATTTCCCTAGTAACCCCTTGGCTTCCTCCTACTTTCCATCGCTGCCCGTCTCATGGTAACTAAGGGCTAAAGGTTGATTCACATCTGCCCACCCACCCTTTGCTGACATCATAAATTATTTGAATCCAAATAGGCAATATTTATTAGCTGTTCACTTTACTAAGAGAGCCTTTACAGAAGAGTACTTCATTCACCCATTTTTATTAAAAGTTAAAATGCTTTTGCTGTCAGGGAGGTTGGGTGAGTTAGCCATGATAGAGGACAAGGCTATAGTGCTAATATATAAAAATAATAACTATTACTGTTGGTTGAGTGACCCTGGGAAAAGAGCACTACACAGCTATTTGTTTTTCCCTCTCACTTGTCATCAGCAAGTGGCTTAAAAGCTTTAGATATTGTTGAGGACCTAACAGAACCTTTGCAAAATTAGAAAGACAATTTTCAAGGAAAAAAAAAAAAGTAGAAGAAGAAGAAAAGAAAAGAAAGCAAGCAAAGATTAGTTGAGTAATTTTGTCTATGTGTGCTATTTGGAGACTTTTCATACATGAATTTAATAGAAATGAAACCTTTGTCCTTCACAATACTATATCCCTTTATGTATCCTCTTTATGGATGCAATTCACCTGAAGAAGTCACAAGACAGACTGGTAGATAACCAAGGGAACTAAGGATAGTGGATCATCATCATGGAAATGGGTACAGGTAGAACTATTACCCTTTGATGAAAACTTTGGATTTCTTGGTAGTGACAGGCAAAGTGAAACATAGGTGTGTGTATCCTTTTTGATTTTTGAAGTCCTTCTCTTGAGTTGTTGTCTGTTGTAGTTTTAATGTCAGTTGATCTTCTTAGGTGTTACCATGTGCCTAGCATTGTTTTATGTGCCTTATGTACATAATCTAATTTAATTACTATAGCAGGCATCAACTAAGTACACTTATTCTCTTTTCAGTTGAGTAAAGCAAAGTATAAGAAGTTTAAATTATTTGCCAAAGGTCACAAAACTAGTAAGGAGTCAGGTTGTGTGACATTAATTCTTAAAATATATTTAGTAGTAAAACATAAAGGAGTTTTATGCAGGAGGAATAACTCTTTGCAATTACTTGTTGAAATGCTGCCTTAAATAACTTTTGTTATTCTTGCTGGGATCTAAGATTTGAAACAAGAACAAAAAGAGAGTTGTAGTGTATACAAGAATAGGCAATTACTTTTCAAGTGACAGAGTGGTTGAAAGGATCATTTATTCTGTCATTCACAAATTAAATTTATCTTTCATATGGAGATTTTGTGTAGGGTGTACTGAGGTATCTTGTGAGGAGTCAACCCAGGGTTATTGGCATGTAACAATGATACCATATTGATTATAGCATTTTTAACCATGTGATAAAATATACTCACCTAAAATGGAGTAACAATGGGTATACTTGAGCAGGTATGTTAATAGTTTCAGCTGGTGCAGCAAGAAAATTTAAGCCCGTCACTAATTACTTAGGTATTGCATATTCCAAACACTGCATATTAAAAATCTCAAAACTTGAGTCAGGAAAAGACATTTTTTCCTCCTTTCTTAACATTAACTTTCTGGTGAAAACAAAACAAGTATTTTGTCAATACTAAAAGCAAAGCATTTCTAGAACTTAGTTCGCTTCAATATAATTACATATAAAAATAAAATCCCAGTGCTGTGGAATTTCAGATGTGTTTTTATTGTGTGCTGTGTGGTGCAGGTTGTTTGTTGTTGTTTGTTGTTGTTGTAGTTGTTGTTGTCAGAGATGGTGTCTCCGCTGTGTTGTCTGGGATGGAGTGTAAGGGCTATTGACAGGTATGATCCTGGCACCCAGGCACATTTCCTAAAATAACTTGGTATTTCCAATGGCATAGTCACGTGGTGCTTGGCTAAGGGGATGTTACAGGCCTTTCTGGTCTTTAGTGTACAAATAATTTTCCAGATATATAAAAATCTTTATTACTTAAACTTTGTTGTTTAGCATTTGACCCAAAATGCTATCTAGATATGTAGCTACCATCAGCATACACTAAACTTTAACTGATCCATGATTTCCAGATTCAGACCAATTCTCACATCACAAATAATTTTTACTCACTTTGTATATATTGGGTGTGCATTCAGTGGCAATGTGTTAAACTGCAGTGAGGTTTGTGAAGAATAATATATTTTGTTAAGTATGCTGGCTGACGTTCATCCTTCAGTTTCATGGGGCTGGCTATCAGTTGAAGGCTTCCAAGAGTAGCATATTGAGTTAACAATACCTAATTCTAACAGCCACTATTAGGATTATAGTACCTAATTCCAACAGAGATTAGCCATCAGAACCATCTATCATATAATTACTAACTAAAACTAGATGAAGTGGATAAAACAGAACTAAAATTTTTCAAAAGTTTGGCTCTTTAATAAAAGAACTTGTAGTAGTGTGTGTGGTATATTGATGAGAACACTGAACTGGGAATTAGGCTTCAAGTCCTGCCTATATCTTTAATTAGAGTTCTGATATTAGGCAAGTTATTTAACATTTCTAATTTGTAATTTTTCAGTCTGTAAAATGAAGAGTTTTGTCCAAGACAGTTAGTACCCCAAATTGTATAGAACAGACATTACCCAACACTGATTTCCTCGGCCAGATATTTAAGTACCGCTTTATAATCCACAACTCACTTTAAAATTGACAATCTATTAGTACATAAAAAGATTTACATGTTGTTGAAAGGAAATCTAAATATGTTTAGTGTTAATTTTATTTGCATGACAATGGAATGTTTATTTTGTTTAAGTAGTCAAATATTTCATGTTCCATTTATTTCTGATAATGTGCTTTAATAAATTGCTTTTATAAAATGCTCATCTCAATGATATATAGACATCTTCCCAGCCCTACAATTCTGATTCCGTGACATAGAATCTACATATGTTTTTACTTTTTTACTTCAAGGGAGGTATTGGTACACTTTGAAATCTAGCTATATTATTGTTCCTTCTAACAGACGGCTGCCATTTCTGAATGTGTGCACTGTCACATGTCAGAAATAACACAGCACAGTCTAAGCCACAAAATTAAAGTGTAAATAGCAGTAGATTTGGTGTGACCTAATTCCTGGGATTTTGTTAAAAAGTCAAATATTATACGTACATATTGTTGGTTTGTTCGATATTTCAATGAGCTATGGCACAGCAGCTGAAGAGAGATTAAGAAAAGAAAAAAAAAAAAAAAACCTTCATAAACACAAAGCAAAAACCTGAGCTTGTGTGTAAAGCTACTGTGCTGGAGCGAATGTGGTTTAATTCTTGGCACTGGCAGCTTGTTGGAGAATTACAATATGTTGGCATGAGCCTGTACGTCTCATTGTTCCAGATGAGGGAGTCAGTCTTAAGAGTGTTTGGCACTGAAAGGAAAAAGGAGTGAGAGTTGCAGGGAATGAACAGGCCCTAAAGAGACAGGATGCTGTTGTGACAATGGCTGGCACAGTTGGGGGGGCCATTCGCTGGTGAGGACTGCCACAGGCATGGATGTGAGGCAGCATATGAGCATATGTAAGCAAAGGAGGCAAGGGTAAGGAGGGAAAAGCAAGCAGATATATCAAAAGGGTCCTGTTGGCAGAAAGAAACCACGATGGTTCAGTTAGACTCATCTTAATAGTAATCTGTCGAATGGGGAAGGATATCTTTCATTTCTTATGTGTATCTTATTCCTTAACAATTTATTTCATTTTCTCTTTTAAAACATATGCATTTACCTTTCCCCTAAAGAGATAGGAAATTGAATGAAGGGAACCTGGTTTTGTTATTCCCCCCCTGTTCTAGTTTCTGACTAAGTGATGCTGAGCAAAAAAAAAATTTTCTGAGCCTTAGTTTCCTCATCTGCAAAATGGATATAATCACTGTATATGCAAAGCTGACAAGATTTTTATGCCTGGTAGCACTCTGTAAACTGAAATGCTGTGCAAATAATTATTAGTATTCACTTTCATATTATATTTTAATATAAAGTAGTTCTTCTTTTGAAGGTACTAATCCTCTGGGCTTTGGGAGAGTGAAATCTCAGGTGAAGAAGATGTGAGGAGTTTTAATTTAAATATATTTAAGTTAAACATGTGATGCGTCTTAACATGAAAATAATGGAAACTCGAGAATTTGAGCATTTGCAAATAATGAAGCATGCAACCTACTATATTCATAGTACAAAATAAAATTCTATGTGTTTTTTAATTTTATTTTAAAAGTTCTATGTTTAATAGATAAGGACTTTCTCTTTTACTCCATCAGCAGTGACGCAGCACTTACAGTATTGGGTCAAATTTTATTTTTCTCATATTCACACATTAACAAACGGGTCTATTGTAAATGTTGGGCTCCTGCCATTTGGTCTTTGCATTTATAATCATGAATTGGACTGTACTTAAGGATAATGACAACTGTGGAAAGTTCTGCCTCTTAATTTCACAGTTGCTGTTCCTACATACGTTTTACCCTAGAAATTTATGTTTTCACGTTTTTATTTCAGTGGAGTTAATAAGAATAGTTTTTCCTACTATCTAGAAGTAAAAGGGAAGAATGTGCACATCTAGGTATTTATAAAGAAAGTCATTTTATTTCCCACAGTTCTGAAGTGCACTGCTGAGGTGTCAGCTTCTGGTTAGAGCCTCTTGCTGCATTTCCCGTGGTGGAAGGTAGAAGGACAAGAAATTGCCTGTACCAAAGATGGAACTTACGACCTTGGGGGAGGGGGTGAGGCAGGGTCTGTCTGTGTTGCCCAGGCTAGAGAATAGTGGGATCATCATAGCTCACTGCAACCCCAAATTCTTGGGCTTAAGCAATCTTCCTGCCTCAGCCTGCCAATTAACTGAGATTACAGGCATGAGCCCAACTAATTTAAAATATATATATTTTAAAGTGTATATGTCCACTCTTTTTTTTTTTTTTTTTTTTTTTTTTGATAGACATGGAGTCTTGATCTTGCTCAGGCTAGCCTCAAGAAATCCTTCCTCTTTGACCTCCCAACCCCTAGGATTACAGGAGTGAACCACCACCCCTGCCTTGAATTTACAACCTTTTTATTATTGGCATTAATCCGTTCATAAGGGTGGAGTCCTCATGACCCTAAATGCTTCCCATTAATCCCACATCCCAGCACTGTTACATTGGGCATTATGTTTCTAACACTTGATTTCGGGGAGACCCATTCAGACCATCGCCTTCTTCCCTAGGCTCCCCCCAAATTTATGTTCTTCTTACATGCAAAATACATTCACTCCATTCCAATAGCCTAAACAATTTTAAGTTTTTCGAGTACCAACTCCAAAATCCAAAGTCCAGAGTCTCATCTAGATCCGTGATAGGTGAGACTCAAGGCATGATTCACATGCTGAGGCTAATTTCTCTTCAGCTGTGAGTCTGTGAAATAAAAATAAGTTACTGAATTAAAAAAATAAAATTGACAGGTCAAGCATAGGAGAGACATTCCCATTCCAAAAGGGAGATATAGGCAAGAAGAAAGGTTTAACTAGTGCCACGTAAGTACAAAACCCAGCAGAAAAAAACACTGAGTCTTAAAGCTGGAGAATAACCTTCTCTGAGTCCATGCTCTGAATCCTGAGTGCAGTGGGTGGGAACTGGGCCCTGGACGCTTCTTGCAGCTCACTGCTAGTTTCTCCCAGTACAAAACTTGCCCCAGCTCTCACAAGTTGGAGTCTCGTGCCTGCACCTCTCCCGGGCTACTGCTGCATGCTGGCAGCTCTGCAGTTCTGGGGTCTCTGCAGCATTCTCAACCTCACAGATCCACCAGGGCACTGCACTTAGTGGGGGTTTGTCTGTGGTAGCGATGCCCCTGCAACAAGTCTCTGCGTAGGCCTCCAGGCTATTCACTACATGGTTTGACATTTAGGTGAAGGTCAGTCACCATGGCCCCATGCTTATACACTCCGGCACATCTGCAGTCAGCACCATGTGGACACTGCCACGGTTTACGGCTTGTACCTTTCAAAGCAGTGGGTGGAGCTATACCTGAACTTGACTGAGTCACTGCGGGGCACCAGAGGACTGTGCTGGAATGCAGGCAGCCCCATTCCTGGGTCCTGGGGCATCAAATGCTGAGATCTCTTGGTCAAACCTTTGAAAACCATGCCGTCACATCCCTGCTCTGGGCCTGCGATGAAAGGGGCTGCCTCAGAGTTCTCTGAAATGCCTTCCAGAGATTCATACATAGCACCTGGCTCTCTTATAGCCATATTAATCTCTTTAGCAAAAGATTGTGTTGGCCACACCCTTGGTTTGCTGTCCTAAGCACTTCATCTTCCTCTTCACACAGCCAGGATGCAATTGTTTTGAATCTTTGCATTCTGCTTCCCTTTTAATAATAAAGTCAATCTTCAGAGAAAGAGATTTCTCCCTCTTCACATCTTACTTACTCTGTGCAGTTAAAGGGAGCCATCCAGCTCCTCTAATATTTTACCCACAAATTTCTTCCATTTTCCCCTTCCATAAAGCCTTTGAGCACAGACATAATTCAGCCAAGTTCTTCGCCCTGTTTACAGGATTGCCTTCACTGCTTGTCCAATAGCTTGCTTCTCATTTCCATCTTAGCCCTCACCAGAAGTTCCCTTAATGTTTTCTCTTCAAGGAAATCTAAGATTTTTCTGGCTCGTTCCTCCAAATTCTTCCAGCCTCTGCCCATTACCTCGTTGCAAAGCCACTTCCACATGTTCAGCCCTTTGTGACTGCAGCATTCCCACCCCTCAGTACCAATTTTCTTACACTATTTTGTGTTGCGAGACAGACTTATCACAGACTGGAAGATTTATAAAGAAAATGAATTTTTTTCTTACAGTTTTGGAGGCTGGATAGTCCAGTATTAAGGTACCAGCATCTGGCAAGGAAGGCCTTTCTTGCATCTTCCCATGGTGGAAGGCCAAGACCATGGGAGAGTGAACTGGCAGTCTCAGGCCTTTTTATAATAAGCCTTAGTCCATTCATAGGGGTGAAAGTTTCTTGACCTATATATCTCCTGTTAGGCCCCACCTCCCCACACTTTTCCACTGAAGGTGAAATTGGCAGTACATGCTTTTGGGGGAGGTCCATTCTAATCCTAGCAGTGTGTGTGCTGGAAAGAACAAAAACTTTAGTATTCAGTGTTGCTGCCTTACCAGGTATGTACCTTACCAATCTGCTGATTGGTTGGATTTGGGGTGGAATCATCAGGTCTTCCTATGCTGAGTCAGTTCCTGGGTAGGGGTGACAAGACTGGTTGAGTCAGTTCTTCAGTATGAGCTTCTAATCTGGGTGGGTCAGCCTGTTGGCTGGAACACAAGGCCTGGAAAATATCTCAAAAACTAGCCTTAGGTTTCACAAGGGTGATTTTATCTCTGGGGGCAATAAAAAAGTGAAGACCATCGGCTGTATGACTCCTGAGTAGTATGCAATTATAGGAAAACAAAATAGGGAATAACAACTGGTTTTATATATTATACTATATTATATTATATTATATTATATTATATTATATTATATTATATTATATTATATATAGTATATTATATATAGTATATATATAATATATAATTTCCCCATCACACAGTTGCCACCTTGTGACTCTTTATTAATTTTATCAGGAAGGTTCACAATACATTAAATTTAGCACATCTTGAGCAAGTCATGATATTTCTATAAGCTTTGATATTTCTATAAGCTTTTTTTCCTTTTTCTTTTCTTTTTTTTTTTTTTTTGAGAGAGTCTTACTTTGTCCTCCTCGGTAGAGTGCAATGAGCATCATAGCTCACAGCAACCTCAAACATTTGGGCTCCAGTGATTCTCTTACCTCAGCCTTCTGAGTAGCTGGGACTAGGCACCAGCCACCAATGCCTGGCTTATTTTTTTTTTTTAGAGACTGGGTCTCCTGTTGCTCTGGCTTTTTTTTTTTTTTTTTAGAGACAGAGTCTCACTCTTGCTCAGACTAGTCTCAAACTCCTGAGCTCAGGCAGTCCACCCACCTTGGCCTCCCAGAGTGCTAGATTACAGGTGTGAGCCACTATGCCTGGCCAGCTTTGGCTTCTTAACTGGTAAACTGGCATATGAATATTTAATTCAGAAGATTATCTTGAGGAATTTGCGATACAACATATAAAGGACCTGGGACACTGCTGAGCACTTAGCACATAAAACACTAGTTAACACTAGTTATCATTGTCATTTTGTCAATAAAGAGAATAGGACAGTGTAGCAAAAAAAATCATTTAGTTCAAGACCTCAGTTCTGCTGGTTACATTTTGTGGAATCTTTTTTCCTTTGTGCTTCTCCTTTGTTTTTGGTTTTGGTTTTTGGGTGTATTTTTGTGTGTTTGTTTTTTCTTGTAACATACATGTAATAACATAATCCAAGTCTTCTGTTGGTTGCTGTGGTTAAATGGGAGACTACAGGTGAGAACATGGAGCATAGTTCCTGGCACACAGGCTACTCAATAAATGTATTTGAATCTAAATTTAAAATATATATCTCAAATCAAATACATTTTATAGGTATCTTAAAATGTGTCTTTATTCATCCCCAGACATGACATGCCTGAGTTAGCTATGTTTCTGATTTTACATTTTTCCAAATAATTTAGTCTTAAAGAAGTCATTCATTTTTTTCTACCGTAGATGCTAAAAGTCAGGTACTTGAAAAAACTGGCTCTGTCTACAAGCTTTATGTCTTTATGCTAGTTAATAAAGAGGCCAGGAATGTTCTGCAGGTTTCAGAAATCTGGCTGCTGTTTCTTTAACTCTGAAACTTAGACAGAGGACTTCTGTTTCTTTATGAGCACACTACAGTGAATATTTTGTCTAGCTGCAGGGGAAAAGCTTTGTTGTGAACTTTGCAGACAATAGCCTTAAAAGTAAAACGGTCTGCTTTTGGTGCCTGGAGGTTCAGGGGCCTATTGTTAGGGTACAATGGATTGCTATTGCTGCATTCCTGCTTTGCAAAGGTTTGTTAGCTTTTAATGACTGACAGTACTCTATTGCAAATACCATATTGGCTGTGCCCTGTTTACATGCTACTCAAGAATTTTTGTAGAGTGCTGGAAAAAAGAAACAGTGGTGTTTGTTTGACCTACTCTGATAAGGTTGAAGAAATAATTTCACTCACATAGTGTTTACTGGGAAGGTAGAAATGTTGGAAATCTTTACAGAAGTATTTTAAAGTTACTTTTAAAGCCTCAATGAACAGAAATATTGATTACAGCATGAAGATAGTTACTGTGTTTTACCGCCCATAGAATTGCCATTTCTATTTTGGAAACAATATATGTCATAGAAATAGGGATTTTTAAGAAAAAGCAAAAGTAAATTCTTCAGAATCTCTTTTTCCTTAAATGTGAATACCAGAGACCCATATTTTGTTAAAAAGGAAAAACTGCATTCCACACATTCCATAAGTAAATTTGCATATAGAAGCTATGGTCTACGGGTAGGTTCTATGGGGTGAACATGAAGTTCCTGTGCAGTTTAAAACAGTGTGCCATTTAAAATTGTACACGAAGTTTCTGGCCACCCTGTGTGTTTGCACCATCCAGATGGACTGCGTAAAAGAGGAATCATTCAGAGCTTGTCACCATTTTATTGTCCACAAGTTTTTGACCTCTGAAAAAGAAGTCTCCAAGGAAATTGCACCTCTGCTTTGTTGAAAACTCTACAGAGACTTTGTGACTCTGATAGCCGATGGCTGTATAGTGTTAGCTAAAGATGATGATAAAGATGATGAAGACTCCCTAAGATGCATTCTACTATGGGGAGAATTTGCCAGATTCTAACAACCTTATGGTCTCTAGGCCACACAGTCCCCTTAGTAAGTTAACATGTACTCTGTTTATGCGCCTGGTCGGGGGTAAACAAATGCCTGAACTAACACAAACGCACATGAACACCCAGGCAGAGAATGGCAGTGTACACCTCGGATCTAGACAGTAAGTGTGGATTCTGTTACTTGGATGGAGCACACTGGGACGCTTATCTGTCAGTACATTCCACTTCTAACTGAAAGCCGTGCTTATCAGGGGATTGAGACCATTGTAACTGTGTACCCATCTAAATGCTGACAAGAATACACAATTATAGTGTTCAGAACGGAGTGTAACATGTGGCAGTTTTGATCGGTGTTTATTTATACCTTACAATTCAACACAAAATGAAAAGTCACCAACACGTGACATATAGAACCAAGTATGAGATGAAAACACGACCTTGTTCCCTAAAATGTATGTGCCCTGTCCCGATACAGGGCATTTTATAGTAGTATGAAAGAAGCAAATGATAGGTTCCCCTTAAAAGCATTGCTCACTTCTGTAGGTTTTGCGAAAGCTTCTTTTATGCCAACTTTTCTCTTTTCCTTTTCTTAAAGTGTTCCCAATTCTGGCAAATCTTGCCACACAGTGTGCTTACCACCACACAATGTTAAACACATATTATAAACTGGATGTAATTGTAAACACACAGAGGGATATAATTACATATAGCAGATTTAAGAGCTAATTCTCTGATTTTTTTTTTTTACTTTGCATTTTATCAACATAATTATTTTTTGACTGCAGACTAACACCCTGAAATTGACAAGCATCCATTATAGCAAGAATTTGTGCACCCAATGAAAAACAATGAACCTCATGTTTATATTGAAGGAACTCGGGGAATTTTACCCCAAAATATGACCCCTGGGTATTTTGAATTAAGGCTTCTCTGGATAAAAAGGCATTAGAAGGGGCTTTCCCTCCATACATGTGAACCAGACTGACCTGATCAAAAGATCAAAGGGGCAAGACTTCTCTTCCTTTCCCTGTTACTTCAGTATACTGAAGGGGAAAAAAAATCAAGACTACAACCAGACCTGACCCACATCATCTAAATACAGTATAATACCTGTCCCTCGGGTCAAATTAATTTGCAAAGAGGAACTTTTGCAAGTCACTTGGTTTCTCCCATCTATTTGTCTTCCCTAGCACAATTTGTCACCCTAAACAGAATTATCTGTGTTCCTTATTTTCTCCCCACACCTCTAAAATGTGTGTATAAAAATATGTGGATCCCCGTGGGATACTGAGTAATCGCTCTGTGATTCTCCCCATGAGCGTGGTAAATAGACCTTTCTCTTATTAATCTGACTTCATTGTGAGTTGATCTGTCAAGGAACTTCCAGGGGAAAGGGCAAGTTTCCCCTCACCTCTATAAAACGTACCATTGTCTTAAAGAATTAGTATGGCTTTGTTCTGCAAGAGGAAAAAGCTAATGATTTTGAAACAGCAGGTGACAGAGCACAATCTTTTCTTCTGTCCCTGGTATCAGTTTTTTTGACAAAGCCATTATGAGCTGGGGCTGGAATAGGGATGGCCTTATATTTAACAGAGAGACTTTTAATGAGCTTCATTGTAAAGATAGTCATGTGGACTTGCTGACTTTTTTTTTTTTTTTTTTTTTTTCTCCTTTGCCTAGAAACCCCCAGTATTGAAAAGCTACTCTCCAAGGACTGGAAAGACAAGCTTCTGGCAATGGGATCAGGAAACTTTGGTGAAATAAAAGGTAATGTGTATGTAATTATTTTGATCTAAAATGTACGAAAATGCAGGTGATATTTAGGAACCTCAGTGGTGATAAAGTGCTTCTGCTCCCTGCCCATCCTGCTTTTCATTCTCTGTTTGGTATTCCTTCTGTTTTGAAAAGGTAATTTTTCAAGGTTCTTATTTTTTCTCCTTGTGCCTTACAGACTAACAGGTCTGTTGCTTTTAACAGAGTAACTCCACTGTGCCTTTAACAGGCTTGGGTTTTCATCTTTTTTTTATTTAAATAATTTACTATTTAAGTAGGAATGAACCTATAGCAGAGTTAAAATCTGCATCTGTGTAAGGTGGTTTCAGACATTCTACATAATGGAAGTGCATAATTTGCTTTGAAAATCAGAAATGAGGAATGGGAAAGGCATAAAAGGGGTAATTTTATACCATTAAGGGCAATGGTTTCGCTTTGTTTGAATTAGCTAATTACATCCAACTAAGAGAAATTCTATGTAGAGTAGATACTGAATATACATATCTGAATAAACTTCTGCTAATAACAAGAGGGAAAGTTTTAATTTCCTCATATAAATATATAAGCAATTGATACCTTAGATTGAAAATGTGTTGTCTCTGACACGGTGGACAGCTGTGGTTTTCCTTTTTCACTCTGTCACCCTGGGGAGAGTATCCTGGTATCACAGCTCACAGCAACCTCAAATTTTGGGCTCAAGTGATCCCCTTGCCTCAGCCTCTGGAATAACTGGGACTACATGTGGCCACTATAATACCTGTTTTTTTTTTTTTTTAGTAGAGACCGGTTTTCACTCTTGCTCAGGCTGGTCTCCACTCCTATCCTCCAGGGATCTACCAGCCCCGGCTTCCCAGAGCGCTGGGAGTAAGGGCCTGAGCCACCACTCGTGGCCAATCTACTGTTTTCTGTGTGTTGCTAATAGGACACTTAGGATTCTGAGTTCTAAGGTCAGATTAATTTTGAGAAACTCAAGATACTTAGTCATCTTTCATTTTTAATTTATTTATTTGAGTTATAGACTCACTCTGTTGCCCCAGGCTAGAGTAACTTGACAGAAAACTCTATAAACTCCTGGGTTCAAGTGATCTTCCTGCCTCAGTGTCCTAAATAAATGTGACTACAGGTGGCCGGCCACAGTGCCCAACTAATTTTTCTATTTTTAGTAGAGACAGGGTCTCTTTCTTGCTCAGGCTGGTCTCAAACTCCTGAGCTCAAGCAATCTACCTGCCTCGGCCTCCCATTGTGCAAGGATTACAGGCATGAGCCTAAGATACTTACTCAACAATATTAAAATACTTACCTATATATTACTGTGTATACTTTTGGTAGGGCCTGATACATATTTAAATATCACCACATTTATGTTCCATATAGTATGTAGAAATATGTATATAGATAATGTTTTTGCACATGTATGTCTGTGCAAGAGTTCTCCCAGTGAGAGAGGCCTTTGACTTCCTTAAGTCTCTATTGCATCATTTTATCCTGGAGAAAAAGAAATTACCAGTCTTCTCGAATGTTTGGCCTCCATCACATCAACATCTGGGTACTTGGAAATGTCCAGAAAATGTTTGACTGAATATTTCATTTTTCAAGCATATCATTTGGAATTACATGTACTCAGGCTATATGGAAATGAGTCAGAGGAATAATCAATGTGCTTTAAAGAGCTTAAAGACAAAGTTTAAAGGAAACGGAGAAGTTTCCTCTTCAGAGACAGTAGTCCCTTTGCATTATTTTGGTGGACTTTAACCCACTTGCACACAAGGTGTAGGATATCTTCTCCAAGGTTCTTTTTTTCTCCACTCACCTGGGTGATGACGGAGTGCAGACTGCCTGCCTCTCCCAAGCCCTGTGATCTCATTTCTTTGGAGGACATTTTTTTTCCCCTCACTTGTTTTCCTTCTCAAGTCGAACTTAAAAGCAGCCACAGCATTGATGACAAGCTTAGAGGACCGCCCAGCTGTCCTTTCAGCCTTACCTGGGGGGTTGGTTTAGGAAGCTACCCTCAGACCACAATAGAAGTTTCTGTCTTTACTTTTGACTTTTTTAAGATTCACATTCAGAGCACAAGCTTGGTTATTGTCCTCTGGTTCTGTTCAAAAAGCTGTTTTCTGATGCGTTTTAAAAGCAACTGTAGGCCTTTCTTCTTTTGGGGACATGGTTATTAGGTGTTCCTCCCAGGTTTGGCAGTAAACTGGAGAAATTGTGCTGGGTTACTTTTCCTTGTGACTGCCCATGACAGTTGCAATTACTACCCATTGTTCATAGGTGGTTGAAAAGTGGAAAGTATACAATAGTGTACTGCCCTGTGGGTGTGAATGAATTTGACTTAAAGGTTCTTGGGGGGTCGGGCAAGAAGATTATGGAGTGCCCAGGAATGTAGTTTTTCATGCCACTTAGAAGTTAGACAAGAACAATGGCTTAGTTGTTTGGGCAGCTACTTTAATGAGGCAAGTGAAGGTGTAAGTCTTTGGTGTCATGGACTGTTTTTTGTTGGAGGAGGGAAGGATAAATGTGGGCATTCTTTAAAATCTGAAAATAGTGATTTGTTGAATTATTAGGTGATTTGTGAATGATAATTTAAAATAATGAATTCGAAGAGAACCTTTGCATATGTTCGGATGTTTTCAGCCTTGATAGTATTTGCAGGGTCTCATGGTGAACTGAAACTTTTCTCCTCTGTTTATACTGGTCAGTTTTCATTTAAGTTTTAATTAGTCCCAGGAAACATGTGAATGAATGAGTGTGTGTGTGTGCATGTGTGCGCTTTTTAAAATACTTTAGAGCATAGGCAAGTGAGGACGATGCCTGTTCTTAGGTGCCAGCGTTACATTGCTATCAGGGAATTACTTTCAGGTTATTTGGATAAATGTTAGAGTCACAGCTGAGAAAAGTTTAGGGAAGTGTTTCTTACTATAAATATTTGAAAAGTAAAAATGATAAACCTTTTAAAGTAGGAGAAATAAATAGCATTGGATTTAGATAGTTTAACTGTCAGCAAATAGTTGTTATACCCACTAAAGTCAATCTCATTTTTCAAGAAACAAAATGAGTAGAGGTTACCCTCTTCTAGGAATGTTAAAATGATTATTCATGTTGGATTATCTTACCTGTTAGAATGTATGCCATATAGAATATATACTAATAATTGGGTTATAAAGCTAACATTAGAAACAATCCTCTAACAAACACATAAAAAGGACACTAGGTCCAGTTTTGCAGAACAAAACAGACTAAAAATCTCTGCCAACAGCAGTCAATATATGCTGTAAACTGATTAGCTGCCCAATGGAATTATTTGTTACTGCTTTTCTAATCAGCCATGTAATGTAACAGGCCAGTTCATCAAGTTTTTTGCCCTTATCTATAGTAGAAGCTCTGAGTAACAATGATGTGTACGGTGAATAAATGTCATTTATAGTCTCCTGGTTAGTAAGAAGACGGGAAAACAAGTGCTTGCCCTCCAGTTAGCAATCGTGAGTGTCACACGCTGATTCACCATGAAATTTCATTGCACTGAAGGTCACTGAATGGCCACCTCACCTGAGGACAGTATCTGGGGATCTATGGCAGCCTTAACTAATCTAAACAGATGATTTGTTTTTCAACAAAGTTCATTTGTATTTTGCTGACTTGATATTTATTTACGGAATTAAAAGGCAAATATCTGCATGCAAAATACTCTCAATTATTTCTGTCTTGGTGAGGTTATAAACACAAAGCAATGTTTGGAAGATTCTTCTGCCAGGTCACTCAGAAAATTCTAGATCAGTTTCTCTACCAGCCTATCTGAAGAACTTTTCAGAGCCTGGTTTGTTTCCCCTTGGTCTCTCTTACCCTGTTCATAGTGCATTCATTTAGGTCCACAAAGCGTTGAATCTGAATTTAAGGAAAGTGCCAGCTGCATTTTGATAGAATAAAGAAATAGGCTTGTTTTGAACGCTCTAAACTTGTCTTTTCGGAAAGATAAGACATCAAGGCAAGCACTTGTAATATTGCCAATAAAAGATTCAAGAAAATAATCCATTTAACAATAGCAGAGCTCATGAATGAAAAACATATTAATTCTGGATCCTTGAATGTAGCCTTTGACTGAATCCAAATTTTATAGAACAAATCCTTTTAATAAAGGGATTTGTTCTGTGAAGTTTGGACTCGGTAGAAGGGCTCTGGAGGGCCCTGTAGCCTTGAGGCCGCAGATTCCTAACCCCTGATTGGTAACATATAAAATCTGAAATGAAAACATATGTAGATTCAATATTTGGCTTGAAAAAAATAATTCTACTTAAATAACATTGGATAATTTGAAAATAAGCAGGCTTGGATTAGGAATCAGAAGCCAGGTAAAAAAATCCAGGCAATCCTTGGCATTTTGTAAATTTAAAACTTGGAAATTAATATTTCAGCATTTTGGTATGAAAGAGTTTATATCGCTTTGAGGCTGTTTTAAACCCATTCTTTTAAAATCCAACAACAGTGTAAGAGTCACGTGATTTGTTAATAGTAAGCTTGTCATTATTACCTTTGTATATTAACCTAAAGCGTTTCTATCTGCACACTTTTGCAAAGGGGTTGCAAATGTTGATTATTTTCTGAGAGAACTGTTAGCTCTGGAATTTGTTCAATACAAAAGTCAGCCATAAGGAAGGTACATAACATGTAGTCATTTACTTCTAAATAGAGTAAATGTTTAATGTTTTTATCTCCACTAAGCGTGTTTTATAGTTCTCTGTAGTTGCATATGAGTAATGTTTCCACTTTTTGTAAAAACTGCTTCTTAAGGACTAAAGAAAGACTTCTGGCTCACAGAATATAAGTTTTCAAAATAAGTTTGGCAATGTCTATAAAAACAAAAAGTGACTACATTTTCCATAGACCAATGACTTGCCCTGTCTCAGAATGCCAGCGCCCTCATGCCAGTGCATAAACAAAGCTAGTGCAGGGAAGAGAATGACCAGCCACTGGGTCACAGTTGATCAGGATCTTGATGGTCTGTCCAGTTCACTAACTAGTAAGTTTTACACACTTTGTACTTGTTCAGGCACAAAGCCGTCATTGAATAACTCAACTCTTACATATTTAATTTGCATCATATATTTGAAAAACTAAAATGCTTTCCTCAATATTTTTCTAATTTAAACACATGTTCTATTCATTCATTTAAAAAAATACTCCCTTGTTTGAGAGTTATAAAAATTATAAACTTAAAATAATTTTTAAAACTTTGTTTTCTTATAGATGTGATAGACTCCAACACTTGTTCAAACACATCCAGATCACTGGATAATGCCACTGATCTAAAGCCTTTTTCTGTTTTATACTAACATTTCCCAGGGAAGCACAGTATTTCCTTATCTATTCCCCCCCCCCTTTTTTTAAGTTGCAGATTGCTATGATTGCACCCCATATCCTAAACATCTTTCCTACAGGCACCTTGTAAAAATCTTCTTTGCACAATTTTTGTGACAAAGTAATTTTATGTTGATTTTACATATGAGGAAATTGAGATTCAGAGAGATTAATTATCCCAAACCATATACTGTAGCTGGGGCAAAGATTTGAACCAACTTCTGTCTTGCTTCAAAGCCTATACTTTTTACATGTTGCTCGGCAGTCTGTCTGCTGTAAAAATGGACTGGGTAATTTCTAAAATCCTTTAGAAGTTGGTAACAATTCCAGACCCAGTATACCTAGATAAAGGACCCTATAATTTGGCCGAAGATAGTCTGTCCTCAGATCTGTCCCTAGCACACACATTGTTTTGTATTGTTGGGCTATTTACATATTGGCTGTTCCCTTATAGATGGTCTCATTTTTTGTTGGCCCAAAATTGGGAAACTGCCTCATATTTGGGGGAATGAATCACAAATAAAAAATTGCCATCTGTCAAGATGACTATTATTTACTGTATTCTAAATGCAACAAATTTAATGCGATAGTTTAAATAATGGCTTTTAAATTTTAAGTTCAGTAAGTAAGTGAATAGAATAGTTTTGGAAAAGTCTTTAAAATTAGTCACCATTAAAAGTCATATTATTAAGATGTTATATAAAAGAGCCATACTTAAAAAAAAAAATAAAGAAAAGGTAGCAAGAATGACTTTTGCTTTTACTGCAAAAATTATAACATATATGTCTATTTTATAAAATCCCAGAAACAGTGCATCCAGTTTTGGGGGTACAGTGATAAATACAGCAGCTTATAGACTTATATCATTTCAAACATGGCAGTCACCCTTAAAATTGAATGCTTTTCTGTGTTAGATGTATTTGAATCTAAGCCAAGCCCACTTTTTAAGATATTGAATCAAAAACAACAACTTGTTCTGTCAAACACAGTAAGAATACATTAAAGTGTTAACAGTGTAAGAAGTTAACATTTAATTCACACTCATATTATAAAATGTGATATTCCTTATATAATTTTAAGTGACTTCAACTTCTGTGGCATATCTATGTTGTAGTAAAAAATATGTAGCTAAATCTCATAAAAGGTTAACTAAAGTGTTCTTAAAGGAAAAGGATGAGTTAATAGGTATTTACATATTGAATAACCTAAAACCAAATAACTCCTTTTAAGAATTGAAGTAATACCATTTTCACTCATCCCTTTTGATGATGGTGCTGCCTTTCCCCTCTTGGCGGTTACTAAGACTGCTGAAAGCTTTACTTACGGATTTAGAATAACTTATTAGTTTTTATTCATGATATTTTCAGTTTGTTCAACAAAGACTGTTATCTGTTGTGCCATGTGTTAGCTCTGTAGATAGAATAATAGCAAATACAGTAGACAGATTCTTGCCCCCCTGAAGCTTATAGTCTAGTAGTAGCTCTTTACCAGGCAAAATTTTACTTTTTTTTATTCATTTATTTATTATTTCTTTATTTAGACAGAGTGTCACTCTGTTGCCTAGGCTAGAATGTGGTGGCATCAGCCGAGCTCATAACAACCTCAAATTCCTGGGTTCAAGCGATCCTTCTCAGCCTCTCGAGTAGCTAAGACTACAGGTGCCCACCACAATGCCCAGCCTTTTTTTTTTCTATTTTGATTTTACTTATTTGTTTGTTTATTTGCTTATTTTTGATACAGCTTGGCATTGAAAGCTATGGTATCATCATAATTCACAGCAACCTCAAACTCTTGAGCTCAAGCAATCCTTTAGACCTGAGCTTCCTAAGTAGCTGGGACTACAGGTGCCCACCACAACACCTGGCTAGCTTTTCTATTATTAATAAAGACTGGGTCTCAGTTTTGCCCAGGCTGGTCTTTAACTCCTGAGTGCAAGGGCTCCTCTTGCTTTTGGCTCCCAGTGTGCTAAGATTACAGATGGGAGCCATTGCTCCTGTCCAGCAGGCAGAATTTTAAAAGCAATACAGTGAATGATGCTGATTGGAAGTAACAACATTTCAATAAGAAAAATTAAACCAAACTGTCACACTAATAGTCTTAAGAAATAAGAATAAAACAAACAAAATCCTAGGAAAGGTTGTTGCTTTGACACAAAGAATTAAATGGTGATTTTCTTGAGAGAAAAACATATAACCTCTAGTTTACTTTTATCCCTGAAATTCTAAGGTAGTTTGCTCCTTGAGTGGGTTTACTTTTTACCGTTCTTTGATTTGCATACTTTGATTGTGATGATTCGATTTCAAGACATTTCCTGCTTTTTTGTTTGGGTGGAATAGGAAAACATTGGGAAGACACCAGCTTCTGTGTATGTTTTTCATATTATTTTAATGCATTTGAGATCATCCTGGCTTCAAGTAAGATTAACATACTGCAGTATCAGCTAATCACGGACTTTTCTCAGTTCTTCAGTTTTTAAATTTATTTTATTCATTCAACAAGTTGTCACTGTTTGTTAGGCACTATCCTACAGATAGGAAGATAGCGTGTTGAACAAAACAGATCAGTTCCTATTACCATAAAGCTTATACTCTACTGGAATATTTTGTATAATGCTGACTACTGTCACCAGTATAAAAATTGGATAATATCATGGAAAGTGGGGTGTGGTGACGGATGTTATTTCAGTGTTCAGGGAAGGCTCTCTGAGGAGCTGGCCTTGTAAGTAACTATCTTGGATGGATCTGAGTGTCTGTGTTTATTTATTATCATTTTCATTTAAATTTAAGTTCTATGAAGGTAAAAATTCTTTTCAGGCTTTTAGTTGTGTTAGAATAGAGTGAGACACGTGTGACATATGCTGAATGCATGAGAGGTAAGTCATTTGACATAGTCTCAACTGAGTGTGATTTTGCTCTACAAGAGGAAATTTGGTAATGTCTGGAGACATTTGGGGGTGACAAAACTAGGGGTGGTTGGCTCGGCGTCCGTAGCACAGTGGTTACAGCACTAGCCACATATGCCGACGCTGGCGGGTTTGAACCTGGCCCAGGACCTAAGCAACAATGACAACTGCCACAAAATATAGCTGTGCGTTGTAGCAGGCACCTGCAGTCCCAGCTACTTGGGAGGCTGAGGTAAGAGGATCGCTTAAGCCCAAGAGTTTGAGGTTGCAATGAGCTGTGATGTCACGGCACTCTACCGAGAGTAACATAATAAGACTCTGCCTCAAAATAACAAAAAAATAAATAAACAAACAAACAAAAAAATAGAGGTGGCGGGGACCCTATCTGCATCTGGAGGATAGAGGGCAGAGATGCTATACCGATAGTTCCCCACAAAATTATTTGTCCTAAAATGTCAACAGCTCTGAAGGTTGAGAAATCCTGATCTAGGGGAAGAGTTTTCTGAGGAAAGCAATTGATATCCAAAGGCCCCATGGTGAGAATGAGTTTGCACATTGATATTAGAAAAACTACAAGAAAATATTGGCAAGTGAGAAAATGGGAACAGATGATCCCAGGAAATAAGACAAGGACCACGCCATTCAGGGCTTTGTAAGAGCAAGAGTCTATATTTCAGTCCATGTAAAGGAGAAAGCCCTGAAATGATTGTACACAGATGTGCTGCATCATTTGATTTACCTTTATAAGAATATCATTCTGGACATTTATTTGGAGAGTCAATTTTAGTAGGGGAAGAATCGGAAGTTGGCACAGTGTTTAGAAGACTATTGCCATAGTCAAGGCAGGAGATGATGGTGGCCTGGATTAAGGAGCAGTCGTGGAAATGGAGATGGATGGGCTAATTTATAATGTTTGAGGGTCAGTAGATTTCCAGTGAATTACAGAGGGAAGGAGGCTGCAGTCAAGAAAACTGAAGAACATCTGCATTTGGGCTTAGCATGTATGGCCAGTGATCTCTTTCCCTGAGACATGCAAGACTGAGGCTGATTCCCTTTCCTCAAGACTTCTGTCACATATATTCAGGAATGTTCTGATGGGGACTGCTTCTATGGAACCTCTAGAAATAGAAATGTGTGCCGAGCCTTGTAGTTATCAGGCAAGAGGAAGACTAAAACAATGTTCTTATCTCTCCAGCAATCTTCTTTCTAAGGGGAATGAAGCGGGATTAACATAAATGAAAAAAAAAAAAAAACGCACAAAACACGAAAATAAATTACTGTCAGTCACCCATGCACAAATGGACTCAGGCCCTAAGGTATCTGAGTCAGATGGACCAGGTCCATACACACGTGACTGTGTCTCTGTAGTATTATATAGTAACTAGTATAACTCCTAAAAATCTGAATCTAGGTAAATAAACAGTAGCTCTTCTTTTTCGTTGAGAGGCCTCAGGGGTTTTCCGGGGATCTAGTTAATATTCTTTTTGTCTTCTTAAAGTCTAGGATGTTTTGAGACTCTTGCTAATTTCTCCAGTGTTCACAGACCACTTATCAGGCCCATTCCGGCCACTTGGAGATTATTATGAAGAACATGATAATTTAGAGATGAATCTATGGGACTGAATCTTTCATTGTATGTTGGTATTTCCAAACAAGTGGGGAAGATTTCTTTTGCAAAAGTGTAAGTTCTGTGACTCAACTCTCTAGAGCCCATACTTGAACCCTTCTGCAATTCATTGAAGATAAAACAGCTTCCTCTTTACTCCTGGCTATATGGCATGCCTATATTTGAAAGTGGTTTAAAAAGAATAAGCTTCATTATTGATGTCATTCATTAAATAACGTTAGATGATTTGCTATATGCCAGGCACATGCTGTTTGTCATTACCTATTGTAGGTAATGAGGATATAAAAGTCAATAATTTACAATTGCTGCTATTACAGTTATCTCTCCTGACTTTGGGAGAAAAATAATGAACATAAGACAGTGCAACGTAATGATTAAATGCTCTAATAAAGACGTAATACTGCGAGGATTTCCAAGGAAGAGAACAAGTCAGGTCAGGAAAAGAGCCACAAAAACAAAGTATATGAACTAAAACATTAAGGATGAATGTTTAGGGAGCGAAGACCCTTGTGAAGGGTGGCATTGGCAGGTGTCAGGAGGGGTAACTCTAGAAAATTCAGTAGGGTTAGAAATTAAGATACGCAAAGGAAATGTGGTGCTTAGGTGATATCTTGAAGGACCGCATTCATTTGGAGGTTTCTGAGAAGGGTACTACAGTTTACGGAAAAGATAATGAAGATTGTTAGTGGAGATAGATACAGGACCCTGGAAAAGGACTCTTCCTAAGTACAGTACACAAGTATTTAGGTTATGTTATCATTTGTGCAAAATAAATTGTCAAAGGTTGAATTATGTTCCTCCCCCCCACCATTTATGTAGGGTGGCCATAAAATTTGTGTGAATTTTTAATGGCTCAGCTCCTGTAGCTTAGTGGTTAGGGCATCAGCCACGTACCCCAGGGCTGGCGGGTTTGAACCCAGCCTGGGCCAGCTAAACAACAATGACAATGGCAACAAAAAATAGCCGGGCATTATGGCGGGCACCTGTAGTCCCAGCTACTTGGGAGGCTGAGGCAAGAAAATTGCTTAAGCCCAAGAGTTTGAGGTTGCTGTGAGCTGTGACACCAGAGCACTCTACTGGGGGCGACATAGTGAGACTGTCTGAAAAAAAAAAAAAAAAATGGTGTGCAATTTTAAATTGCATAGTATTTTAAATTGCACATGAACCTTATGACCACTCTGTGCATTAAAGCTTTTTTTTGTTTGTTGTTTTTTGTTTTGGACTTTTATTTGAGACAGAGTTTCACACTGTTGCCCTGAGTGGAGTGCCATGGTATCATCACAGTTCATTGGAACCTCAGGCTCCTGGGCCCAAGCAATCCTCTGTTGCCTCAACCTCCCAAGTAGCTGGGACTACAGGCACCTACCACAATGCCTGACTACGTTTTCTGTTTGTAGTAGAGACGAGGTCTTGCTCTTGCTCAGGCTGGTCTCAAACTCCTGAGTTGAACCCAGGCAATCCACCGACCTTGGCCTCACAGGGTGTTAGTATAGATTGAAGTGTTTTCTTCTGTTTGTTTTTGCTGTGAGATGGAGTTATTCTTATACTGCTGAATAATCAATTTATACCAAATGTTTCTTAAGCAACACCCATTATCAAAAGCCTTAATAACCTTTCCTCCCTTCAGCTCTGTAATTCTTGTAGGAATATTTTCTAAGGAAAAAAATCCAAAACTTAGAAAAAATTGTATATATTGTTTATTGTCAACTTGTTTATAATACAGAAAACTCAGGAGCCATATACATATCTAACAAGAGATGAAAATATATGATATACCCATGAAATAAAATAATATGAAAATAGCATATCTCTATGGCATAGCAAGTACACATGATGTAATGATTGAAATGTTAATTAAAAAAACATGTGATTATCACATAAATATAACTTTGTATAAGAATAAACTAAACCATAAGCCCCATAAGGTCAGAAACTGTGTTTATCTGATCTACCTTATAGGGGAGGAAAAAATAATTTTCTCCTCTACTTTTTCTGGGTTGAAATGGACCCCTGTAACAAAGAACAAGAGGGAAAAAAGATGTTCATTAGCATGTATATTTCACCCATGTGTGGGAAACACCCAGGCAAAGAGCAATTCTCAAAGATCTGGCTTTGAATTCTAGCGCTTCGAGTGTCTTTCAAAAGAAGAATACACTTTTTTTTTTTTCCCCCATGAACAAGACAAAGGAAAAGAAGTTTGAGTCTCTCTAGTGGTGGTAAATGGTGCTGGAGTGGAGTGAATCTCTGCCAGGTGAAATGACTCGATCACAGCAAATTCTAATTAGAAGGCCAATGAATAATTATATAATTTGATTTTTGGTTGATTTGATAACAAAAATCATCACGCCTAAGCACTTGAACATATGAAAAACCTTCCATTTTAAAGGCTGATTTTCATCACTGGTCATATCTTCATAGCCAGGGATGGGAGAATTTGAGTTGGTGTCAAAGGATTTTGACAAGAGGGATGTTTCGAAAGACAGCCTTTCAATCAAAGGGTACAGTTTGAGCACAGATAAGAAGGCCAGGCATCGCATGTATACGGAGCAAATGGCAAGTCCTCAGATGAGGCTGGGGTAGTATGGTGATGGGACATGAACTTGGAGATATACTTTGGAACCAGATTTTGGAAGACCTTGAGTAAGACTAGCAAATTGAATTTTATTCATTAGGCAAGAAGATTTTTGACAGTGAAAGTGACCTGACTCATGTATTAGGAAGAGAACTTGGGAAATAATAAATGTAATTATATAGCACACAAATTCTCCTATGTGTACAGATCCTAGAGTTTACATAGCTTTCATTTGGTCCCGCAGAATCAAGTAGAGAAAGCCCTGTGGGGAATTGGGAATCCATGTCAGACAAAGTCTGTTTCATCTATGCCTATTATTTGAAGGGTTCTAAATAGACAAGAAGTAGATTTGTATTATCTCCATAAGAGACATATATGCTTAGGAAGATTAATGAAATTCCTTCAAGAATTCTTTTTGATAAGAGGGAAAATTAAGTAAAGGATAACTTGGGAAACACCAAATGTATCATCTCACGAAGATAACTACTCTTAAAAATGTAGTAGCATGTTGGCTTCCATCCCTCTTGCTACTCACGCTTATCTGTCCATCCATTCATTCATTTATGCAAAGAAAAAACATAGATACTATGGTAGATCATATAGATAGAAGATTATAGGAGAACAGAATGTCACTGCAAAATGTGCCACATTGGCCTAAGGATTATCTTGAGCTAAAGGCATCTGAGAAGAAGTTCTCAGTGCCTGCCCTGTTTCCCTAGAAGCAGGACACAGATTTACAGAGACAAGTTGCCCACTCCTCCCTTCTCTACCAGGAGTGACAAAGGTTAACCACAGAAGGCGATGTTAGAGCTTAGTAGCCTGGATAAGGCAGCAGAGGAAACTGCATACGACATTTAACTAACTAGCCTTTATCTGCCAGGTACTTGCCTTTACACTGAAGTTTTGATACCTAGAACTTTAGAATGTCAGCCTACTTGGAGAAAGGATCTTACAGAGGTCATTAAAGTAAGGGCATTTATGGTGGACCCTAATGCAGGAGGATCAGATGAGGAAATTTGGACGTAGACGTCTACCAAGAGAGACGATGTGAAGCCACGTGGAGAAGTCAGCCATACACATGCCAAGGAGCAATGCCTAGAATGTAGCCTTCTCTCAGGGTCCATAGAAGAAACTAATCTTTTGACAACTTAATCTTAGACTTGCAGACTGTGAGACAATAAACCATCCAGTCTGTGGTACTTTGTTACAATAGGAAAACTAATATAGAACTATTCTTGTATATCTTTAAATGTGCTTTCCTAAGGATAGGATGAACAAAAACAATAATAGTGGTTACTTTTGAAGGGATGGTGTTGGGAGGGACAGTGTTGGGAAGAGATCTTTTACTATTTGTTTTTATAATTTTTTATTTGTGAGCTCATGTTCACTGAATAAACAACTTAGCCAATTGATATTAAAGGAAAGCACAACAAAGTTATTTTAAAGAAGAATTACTATTATTTCTGATATAATCAATACAGAGATAAATAGTTGAGAAGAGAATTGAAGGTATTAATATTTGTACCTTTCACTGTTGATTGGGACAGTACTTTGAAAATTGTAGGAAAGTAATGAGTTCCACTTTATGGATGTTGAATTTTGTAACTGAGATGTACACTCAACGTGTATATTGGGAATATGGCAGCTTGCATCTATAATCCCAGCTCTTTGGGAGGCTGAGGCAAAAATGTTATCTGGTGACTTAGCGCTCCATAGCTCAGTGGGTAGGGTGCCAGCCACATATATCAGGGCTACTGGTTTCCAACCAGCCCGGGCCTGCTAAACAACAATGACAACTGCAGCAAAAAAACAGCCAGGTGTTCTGGCAGGCACCTGTAGCTCCAGCTACTTGGGAAGCTGAAGCAAGAGAATCACTTAAGCCCAAGAGTATGAGGTTGCTGTGAACTATGATGCCACGCCACTCTACCGAGGGCAACATAGTGAGACTCTTTAAAAAAAAAAAAAAGTTATCTGGGCTGGTGGTACATGCCCTTAGTACCAGCTACTCAGGAGGCTGAGGTGGGAGGAATTCTTGAAGCCCAAGACCAGGGTTCCTCAAACTACAGCCCGTGGGCCACATGTGATTGTATTTGTTCCTGTTTTGTTTTTTTACTTCAAAATAAGATATGTGCAGTGTGCATATGAATTTGTTCATAGTTTTTTGTTTTTTTTAAACTATAGTCCGGCCCTCCAGCAGTCTGAGGGACAATGAACTGGCCCCCTGTTTAAAAAGTTTGAGGACCCCTGCAAGACTTTGAAGCTGTCATGAGCTATATGATCACACCACTGCATTCCAGCCTAGACAACAGAGCAAGACCCTGTCTCTTAAATAAATAAATTTCTGTACCTAGAAATAGATTACCAGGGCTAACGCCAGTCTTGGGGTTGGAATGTTTCTTACTGTTTCATTGATTCTATTTTATTTTAAAACTCAGAAAGGTTAAAATATATAATACAAAGTATACCTCTTAGATTTGTTGAGATATATAAAGTCTAAGAGTTGAAGTATACAAGCTCTTTTAAGGCCAGAAAAAAGTAAGAATGGGCCTGGGAGAACATTGGGGGTGGCAGAAGAGGATTCAATGAAACTGAGAAGCAGAGATTAGCTAAGGAAGGGTCAAAACAATAAAGGTTTAAAAAGTCTGAATTGACTGTGGATTGCAAAATTAAAATTTTGTTTTACATTTGAAAGAAATCTGATTTATGTCTTTGAGAAGAGGACAAAAGAATCATTAACCTTTCATGTACCAAATGCCAAATGATATTTGTTAATATTCCTCAGCAAATAATACACAGTTGACCCTTGAACCACAAATGACATGATTTTGAACTGTGCAAGTCTTCTTATAGGTGGAAATTTTTCAACCAGACACAGCCCGAAAATACTGTAGTCACAGGACACAAACTCACATGTATGGAGGGTTTTGTTTATTTGGGTTCCACAGGGCAGACTATGTGATGTCAGTACATATCGATCGGTATACATGGAGGTACGAGGCCCTGAACCAGTCTCCTGCCTATACCAAGGTGTTTCCCTTTACACCAATCGGCATTGTATCAGTTATTAAAATGGATAATGCCATTTGAAACTTTTAAATTACTGTATTTTGCCATGTATCGTGCATACTTTTTGCCCAGATTTTTTGAGAGAAAAACAAGAGTTCACATTATACATGGCTAGTACTAATTCCATATCTATGTACATGTTTTTAATTCCTGTGTTTTTTATTATGCATTAAGAGTAACTCTAGAAGGCAATACTGATATCTGTATGCAAAATATTGGTTTCGTTGAACTTGTAACGAAAGCATTTGTGGCCTAGGAAGAGTCATGTATTTCTTGTTGTACACTTTAGGTAGGAACTAGTTATCTAGCTTGATATTTTTAACAACACTTATGGGAAAATCCCTTGGAAAATGTCAAAAGGGTTTTGTACACCGTGAGTTTAAGCTAGCAGTTAAGATACGCTAAAGAGCACAGCAGCGGGACACTCTGTACCTCCTCTCTCATAGAATGTCATCAGTTTGTGAAGGCAACGGGAAGAAAAGCTTCTTCACACACCAAGACGGAGGAAGGCAATGCGAGGGGAACCTCCAGAGGGGCCAGAGGTGGAGTGGGAAGTGAGGACCAGGATTCTAGAGCAGCAACAAGCTGACATCTCTGTTTCAACAAAGGTGGTACAAGGAGAGGGTCGAAGAATTGCACGACAAGGAAACATTGATGATTTCTCAGGGACACCTAAATGGTACTTTAACTTTATAAAGAGAGAAGGTGGTTTGAGAATGAGGATACAAACAAAATTTGCCCCTGAACTTCCAGGATCCCATGAAAATCATGTTTTGGGATTTTATTCTTAGCAGTCTTCAAAGACTCCCAAATCACCAACATGGGTGAGGTCCCACTCCCATCTGATGTGCCATCCAGCAGGACTGTGGGCATCAAAGGAGCAAAGACTGTGGCCTTTGTAACTAGTGGACGTGAGAATACACATTTCACTGTTGTTCTAGGCTGTTTTGCACCACTTTTATTATCTTTAAAGCAAAAAACATTTCCAAAAGAAAAGATTCCAAGTGGAGTTATTGTTCACTTGCATGAGAAAAGATGGATGAATGAAGAAGGGGCATGAAAAGCTGTCCGGTCATGAAGGCCAGGGAGGAGGATTGCTTAAAAAAACGGCTTTGGTTGTTTTTGATCACTTCAAAGCCCCGTTACACAAAGTGCAAAAGCAACCACAGTGGACTCAGAAACCCAAGTCGCTGGGACACCTGATGGGCTAACCAGCCAACTGCAGTCTCTTGATGTGTCAGTCAACAAGCCCTTTAATAAACTAATGAAGAAAGAGTAGACGTCATGGATGCAGTCAGCTGGTCGTGATTTAACTCCTGCAGGTAGAATCAAGGAAGCGTTCATCACCCAGGTTTGTAACTGGATCCCAAGATCTTGGAAGAGTATCAAGACGGAAGTGGTTCAAATCTTTTTTAAAAATGCTGCATCAGCAATGCAATGGATAGAACTGAGGATGATGAAATTTACTGGGATGAGGAAAACAACGCTTCAGAAGACACCAGTGCTGTAGAAATTGAAGAAGATGATACTTCTGATATTGACAGTGAAGAGCTCTTGTCCTTCTGTGATGTGTAATTATCATAAGTTTGTGATAGTACCTAAAATGTATTGTTAAAAAATAGTGCTAAAATGTCTTTATGATATAAAAAACAAGCTTTATAAACAAATGGAAATTTGAATTAAAGATTAACACTAAAGACTTTTTTTTCCCTGAAAGTTTGGCCCAAAATGTTGATGCACATTATACATGGGAGCATATTATACTTGACAAAATATGGTATATCTCTAAATATTGAGGTAAAATACATTTTTTTCTGAGTAGGTAAAGAATTATGCTAATAATACTAAATGTGGAAAATTTTCCTAATACAGAAATATGAATAAAAAATGAAAATGACTTATAAACCCATCACTTAGAAATAGCAATTATTATTATGTAGGTAAATTTGCTTTTAGTCTTTTTTTTTTTCTATAAATATAAATACATGCATGCATTGAGGTAAGTAGGTGAGTGTTCCATTTCTTTGCAACTTTCGTACCTAGATTTATGTCATGAACATCCCGTACCATTGGATGTTCTTCAAGAATACTTTTTTATGGCTACAAAATCTCTACTATATGCGTGTTCCATGATTATTTGTTTTTTCCCATATGATATTTGGATAATATCTGGTATTTCATTTGAAGCAATTATTAATATTTACCTACAATTCTTATGGTTTTCTTGGGCTAGATTTCTAGAAGTGGATGGAATTCGTCCATGAAGGTTCTGAGCATTACAAGACATGATGTTTTGTGTCTGTATTCCTGGATATGTAATAATGATCTATTTCTCTACTAACGGTGCAGGAGGAAGATGCTCATCTTGTTATCATATGAATATTTTCATTAAGATATATTTAGATTATTTAATATTAGGATACAATAGCTGTGTGGTTATTATTCTTAGAGTAAATATTTTCTTTGATAGATTCCAAATATCTGAGGTGTCATAAATTATTAGCAACGTGCTCTTGATCATTTTCCCTGAATAAGTCTAGGTTCAGTAATGAGAAAGAGTGTAAGGAATGGTTCCTGCCTTATGTTCACATAGAATTTCTTTTTTGGAGGTTTGTTCTCTAGTCTATATGTAAAATACATTTAAAACTTTCTATTCTAAATGGGCACATGAAAATTATAAGTCACTGACTGTAGCTACTATTTCCTAAAAAAAACACCTACTTTTTTAGCATAAGTTGGTGGGAGAAATGCAGTGGAGTTGAGAAGGGTGACTGAGTTATAACAGAGCCATCCATCTAGTTATGTATACGGGTGGCAAATGGGTTATTAAAATAGTGCATTGTACCTTACGTTTGAAGTGAAAATTGTAATTAAAGAGGGTGTTCTTTCCTATTGTTGGTACTTTACCACAGGAGTCTTGTCCATCTTGTTGAATTTTTAAAGGTAATTAAAGTGATATTGTTTCTGTTTTAGTGAACAGTACCCATTTCCCTTGTGTCAAATAAGTATTTTAATCTAAGAAGATTCATTGGCATGTTTTAAATATCTTGACCATGCCATTTATTTTATTCATTTATTTATGTATTTTTTGAGACAGAGTCTCACTCTGTTGCCCTAAGTAGAGTGCTGTGGCGTCATCATAACTCACAGCAACCTCAAACTTTGGGCTCAAGCAATCCTCATTGCTTCAGCTCCCTGAGTAGCTGAGGCTACAGATGCCTACAACAACACCCGACTAATTTTTTCTATTTTTTTTGGAGAGACAGGGTCACACTCTTGCTCAGGCTGGCCTCAAAACTCCTGAGCTCAAGCAGTCTGCCCATCTCAGCCTCTCAAAGTGCTAGAATTACGGGCATGAACCACCATGCCCTGCCCATACTATTTATTTTTGAAATATAACCATAACTTCTCTAAATCTCAGATTTTTGTATAATCTTAGGTGGCCATAAT
Organism: Loris lydekkerianus; assembly: GCA_963574355.1. Taxonomy (NCBI): domain Eukaryota; kingdom Metazoa; phylum Chordata; class Mammalia; order Primates; family Lorisidae; genus Loris; species Loris lydekkerianus. The sequence goes on from CAUYPK010105219.1 coordinate 66,676, forward strand.
GTAATGTTAATTTTCCAACCAAGTCTTAATTATTTCATGATTGCATTTTTTTAATTTGTATTTTCAGACTTGAATATTTGCTTAGTTGCCTCTATTTAATTTTGAAGATCAACTCTGAGTGGCATGCAGGAATATAGTCTAAAACTTGATTGGCTAAGTAGATTTATCCCCTCTTTTGTCATAAAATTCTTCAGTTCTTCAAGATTCTTTGTTAAGGAAAAGAGAATCATATCACTAATGCTAATGCTTTTGTATCTTAATATTTGTGGCTACAAATTTTGTATATCTTTGGCTTACTCTTTAATTAATCAAAAAACTACTGTATTTAATGCCAGGAACTGTTTTAGACATCTTTTCATTTCCGGTAGGCCCCAGCACAGAACAATAAAAATACTAGATACTCAGCACACAGTTTGCAAGTTAACGTTTTGTTCACTTGTAAAATAAAAGAGAAAAAGCTATAGATTATTACTATTCACAAATACAAAACATTTGAAATATTTGTTCACTCTGGTATTTTGTCCGGAAGTAAAGTCTGTGGTCTGCTGTGCCCCAGGGCCAGGTTCTTTCTGGTATTTTATCATAGATAAATAGCCATCATTTTCTATGGTTGAGTTAAAATCTAAAAGAAAGAAGGCAATGTTTTTATATGTGTTGAACCTTGCATTTGGACTAGTTCATAATACAACAGAGCCATTGTCATTGAAACATTACTCTCTTCTCATTTCTTCTGTCTGTTTTCTTGCCATATTTTCAGGGACTCCCGAGAGCCTAGCTGAGAAAGAGAGGCAGCTCATGGGTATGATCAATCAGCTGACCAGTCTGCGAGAGCAGCTGTTGGCTGCCCACGATGAGCAGAAGAAACTAGCTGCATCCCAGATTGAGAAACAGCGCCAGCAAATGGAGCTGGCCAAGCAGCAGCAGGAACAGGTGAGTAAGAGCAAGAGACGCAATCAAATCCCTCAGACATCCTCGCTTTGGTCACTGTCCCAGGCACACAAAGATGGATGGGTCTGCCTTTCTACCCCAATTAAGTAAATAAAATGGCAAAGACCAAAGCCAACACAGACAAGCCCTACATCTGAAGAAGCTTATTAACCACTTTGATGGTACAGAGCATAGAAGTAATTATATACAAGGTGAATTTTGACAGATCCTGTGAGAAATACCAAAAAAGAACCATGGGGAGTCAAGAGGACATTTCTAATAAGCAACATTACGAAAGAATTCATTAGAGAGGTGAAATTTTTAGACATATGCTTTCAAGACTGGGTGGGAATCCATGAGTAAAGTGAACTTCCAACTGGGGAGGGTAAGTTCAGTTAGGAGGCTTTTATAATAATGTAAATTAAGAACAGTAAGAAGCTAAGTTGGGCAGGGTCATGCTCACAGACAAAGAGAAGATAAAAGAAAAAAATAAACAGGCAGAAGAGTTAGGGTTTGTATACATTTTGGGGTGGGCATAAAGGAGAGGGAAAGTGTTGCGTCTCAGTAACAGGAAGAATGAGAATGGTATCACCCCAAATATGGAATCGTAGGAGGAGGGAACATTTGGAAAAGAGGGTTTTTGTTTTTTTTTTTTTTACTTACGTTTAATTAGGCCTGTTAGGTTGTCCATTTGGAGATATGTGGGGAAAAGGTACAAATGCCAGTCCACAGTTTGGAAGAGAGAGTAGAGCTAAATTTTTCTAGTTTGTTTTCTTAGAGATGGTAGATGTTGGATTTTTTTTCAGTCTTTGGCCAGGGTTGGGTTTGAACCCACCACCTCTGCTACATGGGGCCAGCATCCTACTCCTTTGGGCCACAGGCATCGCCTGTTAGAGATGCTAGTTTAAAACACTAGAGTAGATAACATTCATTCATTTATTCAACATTAATTCATTCATTTATTCAACAGTAACTGAGTGCTTCTTCCAGGCCAGGTGCTGTGGCTGTGTCAATTAACCTGAGAGACAAAGCCCCTAATTCTCTTGGAAAGAGAAATAATTTTAAAAGGAACAGATAAATTAAAAATAGCAATGAGTAACTTGCAGAAATGCAGAAAGAGTAACATAATACATATTGATTGGTATGAAGAGGCAGTGCTTCTTACATTGGGAGATTCCAAAGCTGTGATGACAGTTGAGGTCAGATCTAAACGGCATAGAAGAGGCAGCCTTGTGAATATCTGGGCCCGAGTATTTCATGCTGAGGTATGGCATGAAGTTCCCACTTAAAGGCCTTAACTCAGGGGTAATATCACAAAAAAAGAAGAGAGGAAGTAAGGATTGACCCTTGGGAGATACTGGTATATAGCTGGCAGAGAAAGAAAAATGAATATATCCAGAAAAAATCAGATACATCGTGGGGGAGAGCAAGAGTTCAGGGTTGTAGGAACTAGGAAAAGATGGAGATTTTAAGAAGAGGTGACAGTGTTGAAGGCTATAGTAAAGTTGTCATTCTTGTATTAAATAGAAGGTACAAGGTTTGTCGTTTCGGTTCTCGTTACTGGCCTTGAAGGCTGAGGCTTCTTGGAAGTTTTAATAGTAGAAATTGGACCATAAGAACTGATTGCATGCAGTAGAGAAATGGGGGCAATGCTATGAATGACTACTTAAAGAAGTGGACAGTAAAGGGAAGGTACGATAGAGAATTTCAGGAGAGGACACCTCTTTTCTACAGCTAAATCCCTTTACTATCCATGTTAGAGGCACAGTCCACTCACCATTTCTTTTTCTTTTATTGAGACACAGTTTCACTTTGTCACCCTCAGTCGAGTGCTATGGCATCATAGCTTACAGAAACCTCAAACTCTTGGGCTCAAGTGATCCTCTTGCCTCAGCCTACCAAGTACCAAGATCTACAGATGCATGCCACAATTCTTGGCTATTTTTTTACAGACAGGCTCTCACTCTTTCTGAGGCTGGTCTTGAACTCATTAGCTCAAGCAATCCACCCACCTCGGCCTCCAGAGTGCTAGGATTACAGGTGTGAGCCACTGCACCTGGCCTTGCTTGCCATTTCTTTTATTATTATTATCATTTCCTTGCCTGTTTTTTCGTTTTGTTTTGTTTTTGTTTTTGTTTTTTGTTTTTTGAGAAAGAGTCCCACCCTATGCCCTGAGCAGAGTGCAATGGCGTCATAGCTCACTGCAACCTCAGAGTCAGGCTGTGGGCATCCTGCTTCGGCCTCCAGAAGCCGCTGGGATTACAGGCGGGAGCCACCATGCCAGGCACTTGCTCACCATTTCAAGTAGTGGATAACCACTGTGAAATCAAGGGTATCTGTGTGTCTATATATTCCTAAAAAACCTAGAAAGCTTTCAAAATATAAACTAACAGACCTGAGAAAGATGAAGAAATACTCAGATTATGTCTGAGGAGTGCCCCCCCCCACCTTATTTCCATTGTATGTTTCTCCTTGGTGGTTCATCTATGCTTAAAAGACAATTATTTTCATTTTTAATGAACTGCCTCATCATTTTCCTTAAAGATACACATGGCCTATTACTGCTGATGGCCCATACTCCTCTTGCTTCACCCTTAGGATAAAGCAATTCAGAATGTTTGCCGGGCTGGAATAAAAACATCCTCTCTCTTTTTGTTTTTTATTGCTCCATCCTGTAGATATCTGAATTCTGGAGACTTCTAGGAGCCTCTGAAAAATGTAGCCTAGATGGGGATATTTCTCTTTCAAGTATCTTGACTTATTTTGGTCGGTCTGAAGGCACCCACCTGTCCTGAAAAGTTAAAGCAATCATTGAGGAAGAGGTTCTTTTCTTTCTCTTTCACATTCAAGCCTATCCCTGAGTATCATGAAGGGATTCTAGAATCTTTTGATTCTACTACTTTCTCAAGACCTATGACATTCTCCTTAGAATTTTAGAAACCTTTAGGTTCTTCCAGAATCTCTCTGCTATGCTGGTAAGATGTCCCAAAATGCTGCCTCCCACTGCCTGAGAGAAGAGCCTTGGTGACTTGCACAGGTCAGGTTTCTAGCCCCTATTTGGCTCTCCCCGCTGCCCTCCAGAATACCAAGCTGGCAGGCATGGTCCCCACTCTGTGGTCACAGATCTCTTCACAATAGACATTTTTACTTACTCCTTAAGAGTCAGGTCAGGTTCTTCTTCTCCTGAGAACTCCTTTGTGACACTCCTCCCACCTCTCCCTTTGCAGCATTGGACAGCCCTACACTGGGTACTCACCGCTCCTATTACAACCCTTACCGATGCTGCTGGGTCCGTTCACTCACCAGCCTTTCTACCAGACCCTGAGCTCCATCCCACATTTGTCTATTCAATAAATGTCCATTAAGCACCATTTTGATGCCAGGTTCTATTCTAAGGACTGGGGGTACAGTAGGGTAGTGAAGCAGGCAAACATCTGTCGTGCATTGAACTCTAGTGGAGAGAGATAGATGGGAAGCCAGTAAACCATGGTATATGTTGGTAAGTATTGTGTTGTCAATTAAAGCGTAAATTAGAGATAAGGGTCCCGGGTAGAGGGACATGCTCTCTTAAAATGGAGGCTCAGGGAAGACCTTGTGGACTGGTAACACATTTGAGCAGAGACTTGTAGGAGGTGACAAAGTGATCCATGGGGCTGTCTTGCCAGAGTGTTCCAGACAGAAGGGAAAGCAAGTGCAAAAGCCCAGAGGCAGGAGCATCCTTTGAGAGGCAGGAGCATCCTTTGAGATGTTCAAAAGGCAGCTGGGACTGCAGTGGGGCAGGGGGGGAATGACAAGGGGGAATGAGAGAGGAGATGAGATTGGAGAGGTAGCAGGAGGCCGTATCACACAGGGAGGGCCTCACAGGTAGTATATGGATACTGGCTTTAACTCTGAGTAAGACAGAAAGATTTGGAAAAGGTGAAGAACACAATACAATTGCATTTTAAAAGGATCTCTCTGATGTTGGTCTGTAACAGACTCGAGGGAGCAAAGGCAAAAGTACAAAGAGCAAATAGGAGACTGTTGCCACAGTGCAGGCAGGAGATGCAGTGGCTGAGAACAGTGCAAGGTGGGTGGCACCTGTGGCTTAAAGGAGTAGGGCATCGGCCCCATATATCAGAGGTGGCGGGTTCAAACCTGGCCCCATCAAAAAAATAGAACAGTGCAAGGATATGAAGTGGCCAGGTTCTTGATATTGTCTTAAAGTTCTATTAAATAGATTTAAATATCAAGTGAAATATTGATACGAGGGAGGAAGCAACCAGACTTAAGGAAAAGAGTAATATCCTTTTTCTACCATCTCCTTTCCTTGAAAAAAAAAAAAAAAAGGTTTTTATACCAAAGAAAAAATGAAAATATTAAAGTAGATTATAATTTTACCAGTGTCCATAAAGAAATTAAAAAATTTATTGTAGTCCACGTACAGTGGCTCACACTTATAATCCCAGCATTTTGGAAGGCCAACGTGGATCACATTAGTCCAGGAGTTCAATATACCCCATCTCTGAAAAAAATAAAACAGGCAGCACCCTTAGCTCCCTGGGTAGGGAACCAGCCACATACATGGAGAGGGCCCTACCCTCAATGAATGTATGGACTTTACCCTTGAGCCAAAAGGAAGTTAGTAGGCTTGGTACCATAGCACAATGTTTACATGTAGCGCCAGCCACATACGCTGAGGCTGGCGGGTTCAAACCTGGCCCTTGCCAGCTAAACCACAATGACAACTGTAACAAAAAATAGCTGGGCCTCATGGTGGGCGCCTGTAGTCCCAGCTACTTGGGAGGCTGAGGCAAGAGAATCGCTTAAGTCCAAAGAGTTTGAGGTTGCTGTGAGCTGTGACGTCACAGCACTGTATCCAGGGTGATATAGTGAGACTCTGTTTCAAAAAAAAAAAAAGTTAGTTAAAAAGAAAAAAACCCCAAATAAATAGAAATCAGCATGGAGCATAGTATTAAGAAGTAGAAGGTGTTATATGTACGAGTGCGAATAACAGGGAGTGATTGTGCTGTTCTCTGGGGTAAACAATGATACCTAAGATGGCCATAGGGCCAGATCTCCAATTTAGGTTTGAACCTGTTGGATTTGAACACTGTTGAATAAATGGATAAAGGGGGTGAAGCTAGAGTAACAAGTTAGAAGCACTTGGCATACACGTGAAAGTAAGTACGGAGGAAAAAGAACAGCATCTAAAATTGAGCCTGAGAGAATTAATATTTAATAGCTGGACAGCGACATTAAAAATGGCTGAGAAAAAAAATAGAGGTGCAAGGCAGGAACAAACCCAGGGAAGTGTGATGTCATAGAAGCCAAGGGAAGAAGTTCAAGATCAAGGGAAAACGTTTGCGTGTTGAATTCTGATGAGAGGTCAAATGTGAGGACTGAAAAACACTTCAGAATTAGAAATGGAAGTTATTGGGGACCTTCTCAGGAGTCATTTTAATCGTGAGATGGAAGCAGAAGCCGGGACAGAACATGTTGAACAGTCAGCGATGAGGGGTTTGTGGAAGGCAGAAATGAGAGCAGCGTTTTCCAAAAAAAAATCAGAAAATACCAACAAAAAAATAAATAAATAAACCACCTAAATTATGGGCTATAGTATCTCACAATACTTGGTGTTACTCTGAATTCTTAAGTCACAACCACCCCCGGGTTTAGGCAACATGCTTGCTGGTATAGAAAAGGGCTGAAAATGTCAGAGACAGTGACTTCTTAATCTATCACCAGGAAGAGGGATTTTGAAACACTAACATTTCTTTCTGGGAAATTTCACTGTCGCGGTATCTTAAGCTTCATTCACTCGTTTTAGGCCAACAGGAGCATCACTGCTCCTGAACACTACCTCATGCAACCTACTGAAGGATGGAGTGCTGACAAGTTAGGGGCACAGGCGCATCTATGTTCATCATCTTCATCAGTGTCAAATCAAACTTTCAGAAACAGAACAGTGATGATTTCTCCCCCCATGACTAAAACACACTTTTAAAGGTTTGATGTGCAATTTCTCTCCAGATTGCAAGACAACAGCAGCAGCTCCTGCAGCAGCAACACAAGATCAATTTGCTCCAGCAACAGATCCAGGTCAGAAACCATCATTTCAATGTACTTCTGATTAAAACCATTAGATTCTGTTTTTTATTCTTATATGGCCTAACTGAAATGCCCCCCCAAAATAAAAAGTACTTTCAGCCTCATTGGTGATGTGTCACCGCTGGTGCCACCTGAGCCCTATCACAGGCCCTACTGTGCCAAGGAGCTTCAAGCTAAACAAATGAAGGATAACTTTCATGTTACTCTGACAAGAAATTATAGCAGAGGCATGTTTCATTTTCCTTCTACTTTTTAAAAAATGTGCCTGCAAGTCTTCTTCACAGGGAAGGCAGAGGGCACAAAAAGCAGAAAGGTGTAACAGGCTTTCAGTTAGAGACGGCCAGACTGAATTTTATACCATATGCCCAAGAGCCATGTGTGATAAAGGCAGAACTTAGGGAAGGGGCGATGGGGCGTTCAAGCTGGTATCACTGTGGTATTGCTTGGAGAAAACAAGTTTGAAGGCTCCACAACCTCCACATTTTTTGTGAGATACACAGAAATTTACAATGATAAGGAGAACAAATATGAGAAAGAAGGAAACAGCTAAGTTAGCAACAAATGGAAAAAAATAAGTTGTCAGAGATGTCTTACTTCTACCGTTTGCTAGTGGCACGAATTCTGACAAAATGCTTCCTTTCTCTTTATGAAAATCTACTTCATGAAATAGGCTTATTTCACAGTATTTTGAGAATGAAATGAAATTATGAGTGAAAGAGCTTTAGGCTAGTTTCAGAGCACGTGGTAAGTGCTCAAAACCTACCTGCTATGATAATCAAGAAACTCAACTTCTGGATCTATGTATGAATCCACCCCTGTGTACCATCATCCATCTAAAGTAACTATTAGATTTGTGGTTAGCTAATCTGGGGGGAATTTCATCATTCTCTTGAAGTTATGTCTTGTGAACTCAATATTTTATTAGGTGAAAATACATATTATAAATGACAAAAGCAAAAATGCGTCAGAACCATTTCATTCTGCTATCGATCATGGTTTAAATTCTTTGCCAACAAATTCTCCCTCATTTCATCTACTTGGGTCAGGCACACTTAATTTCTTTACCCTAGATTTAACAGGCCAATCAAGCATCCAACCTTTCTTGTTCTACATGGGATTTTTGTGAGCTGGTGGCAGCTCCAGGGCGATAGTGGGACTTCAGTGATGTTCCAACCAGGGATCTTTGCCTTCCTTAACTGTAAATATAATCAACACGTTTCTAACGTGTTTTTATTTGTTTATGTCTGGAGTGTGGTTATTAATTTCAATAGTGTAATTCATTGGACTTTATGTTGTTCAGGCAGAGCACGCGGATTTCAAATGTCTTTTTAGGCATTTAATGTTGTTTTTAATAGGGAAAGCATAATGTATTGAAATTATTATGGCCATTTCTCATTATAAATAAGATATAATTCTCTAAGCAGCAATGTGACAAGTCCCTTTGGTTTCACAGCAATTGATAAGGATACCAGTAACCTTTTTTTTTAATTTTTTTTTTTTTTTAATTGTTTGGGATTCATTGAGGGTACAAAGACTTAGATTACACTGATTGCGTTTGTTAGGTAAAGTCCCTCTTGTAATTGTGTCCCACCCCCCAGGATACCAGTAGTTTTAAAAATTTATACTTTCTATAAGCCCAAGTCCTTTGTTAAACATAATTGCAAAAATGCATCTGTACTCATAATTATGTGTAAGTCTCAGTAAACTGTTCTGATCAATTAGATTCACCAACAACTTCAATGCTGTTTTAGGAATTATTTCACAGTTATCACCACTGCATTCACAATGTGGATTTTTAAGCTCCAAGGTAATGACAAGAAGTTTAAATGGATGGATTATGGGTCCATTCTGTGGTGCCGTGGAGTACTATAATTTATAAATCAGAGCAGTTTTGAATCAAAAGTGTTTTCCATCCTAGAAATGAAATGATTATGGAAACTAGTACACAGGGAGCAAAGGCCAAATGTAATGACTAACTCAAGATCGCACAATTAGAAGAACTAGGATTGGAACTAGTTTTCTATTAGTAGAACTAGTTTTCTATTAGTAGAAATTTTGCCGAGTATGAGAATTTTGAAGGCTTAGAATGTCTACTTGATCAAAATGTTAAGGCACTGGCTTCCACAAGTTCACGGATTTGGGGGGAAAGTTCCTAAAGGAAATAAAGTCACACTGAAAAGTAATCTGGGGGAAACCTGTAAGAGATGTTGAGAGATCATGTGTATACTTGTCCTCTTTCCAGGGTTAGTGCAGGTAAATGAAACTGACAGAGTCAAAACCCATCAAGTTGTTATTATAGTTTTAAAAAGTCTAGGAAGCAGGGAACATTTCAGGCAACAAGTGTAATAAGTACCGAGCAGGACTGACAATCGGAAAGGAATTCATTTTCACAGCTTCTAGTACATTCATTAACTAAAAGCATAGTTCTAAAATATATTTTGTGAATTGTTAATTTGGGAAAGCCTTACAAACACTTAATAGTTATGAAATGCACAATATATTTGAATTTCATTTTGTCTCCTGAGAAACTGTTCAATTATGGGAAGCACTGATGTAGTGTCATCTGCAGAAATAGGAAATTAAAAATGTAGAACAGAACCATTTTTCCCCACATAAATTCTTACCACATTTATTTAGAGAATATTTTTTATCTTCCCTTTTCTTCTTTTTCTTCCCACTACCTCTTTTTCCCAGGAAGCACAGAGCAAAACTGAAGAAGACTAAAAATAGAATCTGCTAACATGGAAGGCAAATCAAATTTATAACAAACACAAAATTTATTTTAATCAAAAATGTGTATATAATCGTTTTATGTAATGTTCACTTGAGAATTTATTATAGACTATATTTTAATTGAGTTTGAAAACACTCTATATTTTGATCTATCTTTTCTTTCTTGAATCTGAAACCTTAACATCGTTTAGAAATAAACATACCAATTTACATTATTCATCCTGATTGCATTTTCTTAGATGTTTTGTACCATTGTTGTTCTTCCAGACTTTTTAAACATTTCAAACCAGCTGCTGTGTGGATGGGATAGTGGACTATATTGTCCTCAATTTAGGCTGCCTTTAAAATTTTTGTTTGAATTTTAAATACAAAAGACACCAATTTCATCCAAATGTTAATAAAGGCACACAGTACGGTTAGATCTGCTAGGTGGTTTAGATTGATAAAGAGTTATAGTAGTACAAATTTTAACACTTGCAGGATATGTCAAATGACAGGAAGGATAATATTCTCAAACATTTTCCTCATTCTTGGTGAAATCTCTGTAAAGGAGAATGTATAAATCAAGATGTAATTTATATATTTTTATTCAATTTGAAATATATGTATATGTTATTCAATTTAAAAAGTATAAATAAGTTTATATGTTTGTGGGGCTGTACATTCACACATTCTGATGACACAGATTGTTTTAAATGTCTCTTGGCCTCTTAATTCCTATTGTTCTTAATCCTACATGAAAAGAATAGTGGTAGCTTTTACTCAATTTATTCAAAGAGAAAATGCCATAAAAATTTGCAAGTAAACCAGTTTTATTTAATCAATCAGTATCAGTTCCTTATGAACTGTGTATGTTTCTTTAAAAAGCAACCTTAGCTTAAAGATTACGTAATTTTAGTCAGACTGAAAACTCAATCCACATTTCTTCCTTGTAAAGTACTTTATAGGGTTTTGGTCTTCTGCCAACTTTATTCACATAATTCATTCGATTAAAAGAAGAATTAAGAAAGTTTTCTATTATTCTTTGCAACATCATAAATCAGTTCACCTTACAAAGGAAAGTCATGTCACAATACCAGAAACATCCATTTTCCCTCAAGAAATATATCTACTTGTTCATGAGGCTCAATTTTGAGAACACTAAGCAGTTTCAGTTTTCTTTTTCTGCTATTTGACAGTATTTTCCCCCAATATTGTTGTTTATTGACCTTAAAAGATAGAACATTTTTGTATTTTCAGTTACTATATCTAGCTAACCTCTGATATATATTAATACATGAGGTGAAATCTGTAAATATTTCAGAGTCCACTATCTTTCTAGATTTTTTTTTTTTTTTTGAGTGGGAAAACTTTTTTCTCTTAACTATTGTACAATGCTCATCTTTTAGCAATTGTATTTCCTAAATTTCTTTTCTATGTAATATCAATCTGTTTCTAATATTGATAACTAGGTAATTTGTGTTTCCAACAATGATCCTGGGCCAGTGGTTCATCTTGACCTGATTCACTCACACTAAAACCTTTTACAGTAAGTGATTTAGTGATGTCTACTCAAAATCCATTATTTAAAAAATTGCATATTCCTGGATACCCAAGTTTTCATTACTGTTGGAGCTTTTTAGGAGCCAACTGTATTGGCCAATTAAGTTGCAGCTTCTGATGGGAGAGCAGTTTTGTAATTGCAGGTAGACACATGAGACGCTTACCCTAGTTCTAAGTTTCTTACCTTTTCCCCAATAATATTTAATGAAATTTAAGGTTCTTGTCCGCAACTAACAGGGTTAATCCAACAGTGTGCCCTCAAATGAAATGCACCTAAGAGATTTTTAAGGGCACATTTAAAGGTATTGGACTCCTTCTCAACTGCACATTTATCACGCTTCAGTGATAAATGGGGGGCGGGGGGGAATCAGTGTTTGAACTTTAATAAGAGATTGACTGCATTTCCCTCTCTGATTAACTTTCCTCACTATTGTTCCTTGTGTTCTCTTGGGTATTTAATAACCCTATGTCATTGTTTCTGATTCATGTAGTAAGCATGTGCAGGACTCGTCATAGCTTTGGGTCACTGATCCTGTCTGGAGCTAAGGAGAGAGCAAAGGAAATAATTCCATACCCTTGTGTTCTTAGTTGAGCAGCTTGCATTTGATCTTAGATAGGAAGAGAACTTGATTCTTTAGGTGGAATAAGAGGATATTTATCTGTAGGATACATAATTTTACTTGCGTTGAATATTTTTTAAGAAAATGTTGAGAGCATGGTTCTGGAATCAGACTTTTTATTTTTTTTTTTTTTTAAATTAAATCATAGCTGTGTACAGTCATGCAATCATGGGGCACCATGCACTGGTTTTATATACAGTTTGAAATACTTCCATCACACTGGTTAACATAGCCTTCCTGGCATTTTCTTAGTTATTGGGTTAAGACATTTAGGCTGCAGACTATTCTAGTGCCGGTTGTAAACTTCATGAAATTTCTAGGCCCAGGAAGTCTGCATGAGAGTTGAAAACCAG
>CAUYPK010105222.1:0-23763 GCA_963574355.1 Loris lydekkerianus
TGTGACATTTTTGCTCTTCCTTTGTCCTGTGGGTTTAATTAAAATTTTTCCAGTGTCAAAGAACAGCCATGTTTTGACTTTGCCCGGGCCCCCCCCCCCCCCCCCCCCCGGCGAACAACTCTTCCTGAATCCCCAGCACCACAGATTCACTGGCAAAGTGCCCAGGGACGTCTTTGTGCAGAATTTTCCTTTTTCTGTCTCTATCCCCTACCTTCTTTTGCCACATACAACTTCTGTAACTCATCTGTTCAGCTGCTCACAACCACCGAGACCATTCTCTTTCTCCTTACCCATTTCTTTCTCCCATAACACTTCTGCTTTTTCACTAGCAGTTGACTTGCTCTTTTTCTATCCCTGTTTGAAGACTCCTATTCTAATGTAAGCTTTGCTGGGTGGGTTGAGAAGAGGTCACTGAGAAGGGACCCTGTCTTCTTTGTGTCTGAAACAGGATCACGTGTTCTAGGGAATGTAGGGCTCTTCTTTTCCCTCTTAGTCCTAGTTGGGCATGGCCCCATCTTGCTCCAGAGAGAACTTTCCCCCCAACAAAAGCAGAACTTCACTGCAGGGCCTGAGTGACTAAACATCTTTAGACATTAGATCTTATTCCCATTCCACTCTCAGAGCCTGGCAGCTGGTTATGCTCTCTTAGGCAGGAGCCTGGAAGTACCTGACTGGACAAATAGACCAGATTGAAGATAAGACGTGGGATTCCCCGACATAGGTCCCAGAGCTCATCCAGCAGGGAAGTCCACAAGTCCCTCCTGTGCTCACATAGCTCCCAAACAGCAATAGCATCCCGTTCTTGAATATGAACAGCCAAGACACCCAGTTCTCCAGTGGGAATGACAGACCAACACCATGAAAATAAAATGGACCAGAAGGTGTGGGAACTCTACAGGGAGAACTACCTGCTGAAAATCCCCTCTGATGAGTCTTAGAAATTAACAACAACAACAAAAACCAATTTGCCTCTGTGAAGGAATAAGGTACTTATGAAAAGGAACATTTAGAAAATACAAAAGAACTTTTCAGAAATTAGAAATTAAATGTTTGGTATCAGAAATAAAAAGTTTAATAGAAGATAAAATTGAGAATAATCTCCCCCCAAAAACCAAAATAATGGAAAGTGGGGGGTAGGAGATATAAAAGAATTGGAGGACCTGTTAAGGATGTTCAACGTCTAAAGGATGGGAGATATAAAAACAATGAATGGAGAAAACAGACCTAAGACAGTACTTTGAGAAAATTTCCCCACACTAAGGAACACGTGGTTCTCTACTGAAAGGGTCGTGTATGGTGGCTGCAAAGAGACATATTGTGGGGCTTATGGTAAAAGTTGCCTTTGGGGAGGGGAGATGGTGGGGCCAGGTCTGCTATTGGTTTCCTTTAAGCAAGCCCTAAATGATATTCAACTCCTGAAACTATGTGCAGTTGTAAGTTTGATTTAAAAAACAAAAACTGAGAAAGGTTAAAAAAGAGAGAGAGAAAGTAATTTAATAGGTACTCATGAAAGAGAAAATCCAAATGGCCAGTGGATCTGAGAAAATGCTAATATTTGCTTTTAAGCTGGGAATATGTTGTGACAAGCTGAAAAGTTATTACGTATAGTTCACTGGGATACGCAGTGGGTGAGCAGCTCCTTGAGCACCTGCCCTCTCCCCCAAGCCACTGGTTGCTTGTTGCCCTGCTGTGGTTTATGATTCCTTCCACTATGGGTGAGAAACAGGATGTGATACCCAGGGGTGGGCTATAGCCAAATGCCCCAAGACCCACTGATCTCCTTTATCACAAGTATCTTCTTTTTAAAAATAATTTTTTTAATTAACAAAAATGGTACATATTTATGGTGTGCAAAAATGTTATGAATACATATACATTGCGAAATAACCAAATTGAACTGATTAACATTTGTATCATCCCAGATAATTGTTTTTTTTTTTTTTTCATGGTGAGAACACTTAAAATTTACTCTTAGAGATTTTCAAGAGTATAATACATTGTTATTAACTATAGTCACTGTGACATACGGTAGATTTCTTGACCTTCTTCCTCTTAATGAGCATTTGTATTCTTTGACCATCTCCTCATTCCTCCCCCTCCTCAGCTGCTCCTAACTCCTATTATATTTTCTGCTTCTGTGAGTTCAATTGTTTTAGGTCCCACATGTGATTGAGAACATGCAGTATTTGTCTTTCTGTTCCTGGCTTTTCACTGAACATAATATTCTCCAATTCCATCCATGCTGTGGCAAATGACAGAATTCCTTTCTTTTTTAAAGCCTGAATAGTATTCCACTGTGCACATCTACCACATGTTCTCTGGCCATTCAACTGTGATGGACAGTTAGGTTGATCTTGGCTGTCGTGAATAGTGCTGCAATGAACGTGGGTCATCACAAGTATCTTTTGTTGATCTTAATGCAGGACAATCATGGAAACAGTGTGCACCTTGGCATTTTCTTTATGGGGATTTTCGTGAGAAACAGAATTGGAAGACAAGCAGTAATATACAGGTAGTTTTATTTGTCTTTTATTTCTTTTTCATTTTTCCCCTTGAGGGACTCTAGAAAACCACACTGAGTATTACACTTATCCAAACGAGTTAAGAGTCAAACTGTGGATCAGAGTTGAGCTTTTCTCAACTTGGATGAGGATAACAAACAGTTCTAGAGAGATTCTCACTCTTCTTGGAGGCCTGATTGGGAAGAGGATATCCTTTCTTCCCACCTGACTCCAAGAAATACACTGTTGAACCCCTCTGAGTTAGAAGAGTGGAACTAAACTCCATGAGTTTGGTTGGAAACCAGCGCTCTGGTCACTAAATCCAAATTGGCTTCTTTCCATTTTCTCGTACCCTCTGCCTCCCCACACGCAAGTGCCACAAGAATGAAATCACTTTATTATGATATATAGAGGACTTTCATACTTTTAAAAATTATTTTGACATTTTAGAACTTTAACAGAAGTAGTACTAGTGTAGAGACGTGGAAGTCTCCCCCCCCCCCCCCACATTATATATCAATACACTCATTTTGTATTGGTGCCCATAGATTCTGTTGTAATGTCAACGATCTGGACTTGTTTTCGCTTACAAGGGCAATGTGGCTCACTATTTATCAGAAGAACAACTTTCCTGTGTGTGCATCTGATCGGCACAACTGGGCAACCAGGGCAGATAATCAAAGACCTCTCAGAGGCAAGCACAGCCTACCTTTTTGGGGGTGAATCTTGAATACCCATGTACACTTTGGATTAGAAGTTACCGCAGGTCATTTTGAAACCGTTTTCCAACCCAAAGCTTCCTGGTTGGCTTTTAATTTCCCTACACCCCCACCCTGACATTATTTTCATGATTTTTTTTCTTGCTTTTAGTCTAGAGAGATTATTGAAGCAGAAGTGGAGAGCGAGAGGGAGATCTTTGGGGCTATAAAATAAACTTTTTGACTTTTGGACATGGAGTCAACTCCATATACCTGCCACAAAGTGTGAATTAACGGAGTAAAATAGATAAATATGTGCAGAGTTGTAACTATCAATCTTTACGCCCATCAGAGCTATCCAGGCCTTCTGTCCTACCAGTTCCCCATAGTTAAATCAATGTTTGAGTGCCTCCTTGAGTCTATAGGAGAGAAGTAAACACATCTTACACACCAGCTATGGAGGTAAAATGAAAGAGAACAGCAATGTGCAAGTTTGATGAACATAAGCCACTCACGGATTTTGCTTAGTTTCCTTAAAAACTGCCTCCAGACTCCTTTATCTTGAAACCTCTACAAGATGGAAATTTACTTCTACTGTAGTGTTGTGTTAATTATGTCACTTGTTGACATTGAACTGTGGGGTGCCGAGAGTATCTAGGACTTTGGCAGTTGATTTGAAGGAATGGAGCCAGAGGAAACTAAATATCTCTTATCTAGAGAGAAGTTCACTGAGGAGCATGTAGCCATGAGGGCATGTAGATGTAATCTGGTAGAAGTGAAGGTCGGCAGCAAGCTGGGCGCATCACAAGTAGAGAGTGTTGTACCAGCAGATGGACTTAAAAACACTTGGTACTGGTGTAATGGAGAGATCTCTGACAGAAATTCTGGAGCTCCAGGAGAAGAACTCATTCATCCCTGATGAACGGAGGGAATGTGGCTACTTCAGGTAGTCATTTATGGCTAAATTGCCTCCTCTTTAAAGAAGGAGCCACAATAGCTGCCTTTTCTGCCTTAGAAAGTTGATGTAAGAATCATACTCTGTAGAGAGGAGAGGGAATATTATTACTCTTCATTCTTCTTGCATACAGTCATTGAGTCCTCTGCCAGGTATTTGGCTCAGGTCTTGGAATATAGAGATCAAGAAAGCAGAACACCTATACAGGATGGGGAGCCTGTGCTGTAGTTAGATTTCTAGTCTCGGAAATAATAATGGAAATACAATTAGGTGAGCAACAGAGGAGGGCAATTAGTCCTTCTCACGTGTGAATGGTAGGAGAAAGAGAAAGGGTTTCCCAGAAAAAGTGACCCCTGAGCTGAGGTTGTCTAGGCAGAGGATGCTAGAAGGGGAAGGGAATGAGCAGGTGCGTGATGGGGTGAATCAGCACTGGGCAGGATCCGGGCTCTGAGTGAAGGGGAGCTGGTGGTCACAGAGGGTGAGAAATTGGCTTTGAGAAGAACGGGAAGCAGTAGCTTTTCTCCCCTTGTCCAGGGCTTATTTTGGTGTATCTCATTTTAGATAAGGTCTCCATGAGAACAGGGAAGGAAAGTCTGTTTTCCTGTGTGTGTATGTTTGATCACAAAAGCATAGTCAAGGCCTGGTGCCTGTAGCTCAGTGGTCAGGGCACTGGCCACATACACCTGGAGTGGCGGGTTTGAACTCGGCCCAGGCCTGCTAAACAACAATAACAACTACAACAACAACAACAACAAAAATAGCTGGGTGTTGTGGGGGGCACCTGTAGTCCCAGCTACTTGGGAGGCTGAGGCAAGAGTTTGAGGTTGCTGTGAGCTGTGACACCATGGCACTCTACCAAGGGTGACATAGTGAGACTACAACAGCAGCGCCTGCGGCTCAAAGGAATAGGGCACTGGCCCCATATGCCGGAGGTGGTGGGTTCAAGCCCAGCCCCAGCCCCAGCCAAAAACCACACACACACAAAAAAAAAAAGAACAACAAAAAAGCATAGTCAAATTAAGTAGTCCTTGGGTGTTTTTTTTAAGTTAGTAGTATACATTGCAACACAGAATAAATGAATTCTTCTGCTTAGATTCTTGGAAACACACAATTTTTTAACAGTATATGTTCTCCTATCATTACAAAGCAGATCATGGGAAATGTTTTGTCAGTTGGGAAATTCGGGTAGAAAATAAAGGCAGCAAAGGTCCCTTGCAAATTTTCCTCATTGCTGATTGTAAAGGAATCTATCCTTTATGAACAGCACTATCTAGATATTTTACATTGAATTTTTAGGTATTTGAATACATGTTACATTTACTTTTCTTTTTTGAGAGAAGGAACATTTAGCTTTTTGAAAAAATAGTTAGATTCTAATTTGTAAAGTGAAGCTCAACAGCAGCAGCTGAGCTCCTATGTTGGATTGTAAACATCTGGGACAACTATGGGCAGACAGTTACATTTCTTTCAACTAGGTGGAATGACATCGGGAATATCACCCATAACAAGTCCGCCATTCTAGTCGAGCTCATCAACAAAGAAGAGACGGCCCTCTTCCACACGGTAAGTAAGCAATGTGGGTGGGTGCACGCAGGCCAGGCGACAAGCAGCTCAGCTGTTGGACTTTTCAATTCATAATATCCTTTCCTTTCTGTGCTCTCCGTACCTTGGGAGAATCAGTATTCTATTGAAGAGATGCTATTGAATACTTGTCAGTGCTACCATGACTCATTTCAGGACAGCAGTGGTAAAATACCAAGTTCAACATACCAGGTTTCCAAGCTGACTTTTGACCCTAACATTTGGATTCCTCCACCCGCCTGACTTGTGATGGAGCACACTGTCTGGCCTGCTGCATTCCCATGCTCTCTGGTTACAGCCCTCATCGGGTAGCCCCCGATTATATTGCATGGCATTTGCTTCTGTTGGCTGCCCTGAATTTTCTTCCCCATCGTGGCCCAAGCTTAATCTGAAGTAAGCTGAGTGACTGACCTCTGTCGAGGGCCTCCTCGAGAACCAGGCCATTCATGCGTCTCACTATCTCCAATTTAACGGTATCTACTGTTTATTCTGTGCTCTGCCTTGATTCAGCCATTTATTTTTAATGCATTTGATCTAGAATTACACGAAGACAAGCCGATTCATCAGTCAGGACATAAAGGGTTCCTTAACAGGCAGCGTTTTCTGCCATTCTTCAGTAGGCTTCGTAGGCACGGCTGTTGCTGCAGTCCGGCAGGTTGGTTTGCCTGCTGGCCCAGCCTGTTATTTTGTGGTTGAGATGAAGGGAGAAAGTGATACCTTTCCCCCCCGATCCCAAGAGGAATCTTAGGGAAATGTACACCTAATCAAACTAATGTTCATTTTTTTTCTGTTCTGTTTTTAAGGATGATATCGAAAATGCCAAGTATATTTCTCGGTTATTTGTTACACGGCACAAGTTTTACAAACAAAACAAAATCTGCACAGAGTAAGTAAACATTTACCATTTAACTCACCCTCTTCCTAGATGGCTTTGTCGGATTAAATTCATGTACTTTAGGGAGGTTGTAGATTGCTATTTCCATTCACTCTTTTCCTTGTTCATTGTAGAAGCCAAAGAAGTAACTTAAAGCCAGGCAGGAGTGACAGAACTTTAATGATGAAGAGTGTCTAGCGTAGTACATGTGCCTAGAGAGAAAATAATTCACACATTGCCTGCAAGGGCTTGACTGCCTGGATGGGTCGGCCCACATTAGTGCCTTTCCAACCCTCTGCTCCGAGTTTGGAGGAGCTGAGCGGTTCCCAATTTGCCAGGGTGCCCCTTCGTGTCAGATGTGGAGTGTGTTCAGAAGTGGGTAACAGAGTGACGAGCCAACTTGAAAGAGAAGAAGCTCCTGTCATCCTCAGCCCTGTTTCGCTTACACAGTTGGCTAACCCTGCGTGTGCTCCTGGGTCATGTCACCTGACTGCAAATGAGAGGCCAGGGTAATTAGAGGACGATTTGGAAGACACTCATAAATGTCACAAATCCGAGTGTATTTTTTTAATTTAATTTGGAAATAAAGAGTGATAAAGGGATGTGTGATGAGGGCACTTACATGTGGTTTGACCTCAGATGTGGCGTGCTGGGGCTCACTCTCCTGTTGTCTTTACCTTGGTTGCCTTCAAAAGATGTTCCTTAGCAGAGTGCACTCAGCGGTTTGGGCACCCAATGTGTTTAATTTTTGTTTCAAAGAGCGTCGGGGTTGTAAATGCAAGAGAAGAACTGCCTTTCCACTCCCACGGTGGACACATCAGGAGTATGCAGAGTACTGTCCTAGAGCAGTTCCTGCTTTATAACTGGGTCCCCAGGTCATGCCAGACTTTTTTCTGCACACAGTGGAAGCTCTTCAAACCAGTCACTGCAATTAGTCACTGTCAGGGTTTGAAACTGTATCTCATAGTATTATCTACCAGCAAAGTTTGCAAATATGAATCAGGAGGTTGAGCAAAGAATGGAAAGTCGAGCAGCCAAATCTTCCTTCCAGACACATTCTCTCATGCATCCCCACACTCTGTTCTTCTGAGCAGGTTCCCTATAGGCGGCTTCTGTGCCATTCTGCTCTGCTCCTGCTTTTGACCTGTGGGGGTGGCTTTGACACTAACAAGAATTCTATAGTTGACGTCTGTAGGGTGAATAAACCAAACTCTTGGAGAAGTAAGCATATTTCACTGTAGTGTTCTGGTTTAACCACTTCTTAGTGAATGGGTTTACTTTAAAATATACTGAGTATTTATATTTCTTTGCTGGTTGTTTCTTCCAATATCAGCGAACACCACATACTAAACTGAAAATAAGAAGAAATTCTGTTTTTCATTTCTACTTCAATAAAAATCATTCCTTTCTTCTTCCTAACCAGGTATGAGAGGTTTCTAGCCTCTTTATCTGATTAAAATTTATAGCACACATTCTCTAAAAAGTACACACACACACACACACACACACAAAATTCTTTGCACAGTTTCAGAGGTTCGGCCTATGTTAATTACGGCCCACATTTGATAATAATGTATTTAGCCAGTCATTTAAAAAATTCAACATAACTACATTATGTTCATTTCATTAAAAAAGAAGGTACTTTATCACCAAAAATGTAGGAAGAATGAAATCTCAGATCATGGAAAATCCTTTAAATTGAAGAACTTTAGTTTGATGAAAAGCTCTACATATCCTGGTTTGGGGTTGGGTATTTTGTTTTGTTTTGTTTTGTTTTGTTTATGATAACATGGAGGACTAGGAAAAACATTCTGATGGCATTTGGGAACCATTACTATATTGCTGAAAAGCAACATTGATTTCAGTTCTTAAGCATTTGCTAATACTTAGAGTTTATTTTTATTTCCACATTAAAACAAAACCTGTGTTCTCAGTCTGCAAAGGATATGGGATCAGATAAATATTTGTAAAATATATTACCTTAAAAAGTACCTTTAAAGGGTCATACTCAAAAATATTTTATCTATTTTGGATTTTGATTTGACTAGAAGCATTTTTAAAAATTTTTTCCTTGGATTTTTTTAACTATGAAAGATTTTACACATACATAAAAGTATAAAGAATACACTTTTTAAAAATCCATGTAATGGTGTTATTTTTCAGTCCTTTTCCCCTCATAATCTTTCTATAGAATAAACCTCTTTTACTAATACTTTGTAAAAACTACCATTATAAAATTACTATATTTTCCAAACATTATGGGAAAAAAAGGAAATCAAAATTGCTCTTAGGATAAAATGACCCAGAAATAGGCAGTGTTTACACTTGGTATAAGTCTCACCCAGTCTTATCTGTTTTCCTCTGCTTTCCCTCCTTTGTCTATCTAGTCTTTTTGTATCTGGTGAATAATAATGACCATTCTCATGTTTTCAATTTTTTATGTAGGCAGTCAAATTCTCCACCTCCCATCAGACGCCAGCCTACCTGGAGCCGGTCTTCTCTGGTATGTGTAGAATCTTCAGTAATCCAGTGGTCTTGACCGGAGTATTCTTTGTTATTTGACAGGAGAGATAACTAGGGCATCGTGACTGGTTAAGATCTTGTGAGAACACAGAAGAGCATCATTCTGCCAAGCCACCCATTTTTTCCCCCGTCCCCTGCACCATCCATGTCCATCATGACTCTAAGCATAGCTTTAGGTTTACCCCAGTGAGTAAGTCTTATTCCAGGCCAATGAGATGATGGCCCTCCAACATACATACAAAGTGTAGTATGTTTTTATCTCCTTGATCCTCTGTTCTGATTGTTGGATGAAGACATGTCTTCAATTATAAGATCCACAATTTTTTTTTGTATTTACTATCATAGGTAGAGCTTAATAAACTACTCAAAAAAATGCTTTTTAAATGTGCAAGAATTAAATGACTCTAAATTGACTGTATCGGGTAGAGTATCCAGTGGGGGACATTAATGCACATTTTCTAATTTTAAGCCTTTAATTTGTCAAAAAAAAAAAAAAATATATATATATATATTTATTTATTTTTTTGAGACAGAGTCTCACTATGTCACCCTCGATAGAGTGCTGTGGCTTTACAGCTCACAGCAACTTCAAACTCTTGGGCTTAAGCAATGCTCTTGCCTCAGCCTCCTAAGTAGCAGGGATTTCAGGCAGCCTCCACAGCACCCAGTTATTTTTTTGTTGTAGTTGTCATTGTTGCTTAGCAGGCCCTGGCCATGTGCTATGGGTGCCAAGCCATCAAAAAAATTTTAATTGATCTCATTTTTCTATGTAGCCATAGCTGCTGCTGTGTTTTTTTAAACTGTTATCCCCATCATATGAATGCGGAATCACAAGTCTAATATCAATACGTGTGTTTTGTCTTCAGTTATGTTTTATTTTCAGGATTAATCAAGGATAATATAGTAGAAAGATGTGAAGAGTTGGTTTCCCTCGTAGTTTTCTGCTTGTTTAAACTCAGTTCTTTGCACAAAATCGAAATAAACACATGACCTGTTTGTTTTTCTGATGAACAGTTCTTCAAAGTGATAGAATACAACTGAATTTTTCTTCAGATGCTTAATATACCCTATGGCATGTTTTTAACTTGTCTTTTAAGGTAAAAGTTTGGAGAAAATTTTTTTCTGGAAAATACATAGACATGGACTTTTGGAATTCTTGAGTTGAGCCATTTTATCATCACGTAATACTTCCTGAGGTGGCCCTTTGGCCTTCAGCTTTCCCCCAGAACACCAATAGATTTGTTCATGGACTGGTTTCTTTATATTTTCCTTGTCCTATCTTTAGCGTCGAAATGTTGGTGAGATGATTTTTCGTGTATGTCCATGAAACACCATGGGAGTCAAAGTGTTTAAAGACTCTCATGTGGTCTGATCTTGTCCAAATTATCTAGAGAAAATGCAGAGGCTTGCCTGTCTTATTTGGATGAAGACAGTCTACAGGAAGCCTGATCCAACTCATGGTTCCCCCCTTTCCCCTGCCCTTTACATTCAAACCATTTCACCAAGAGTTCCTTATAGGGAATGAAAATAACACCAGATAACATGGTCTCTTGACTTCTTTGCTGAGTAACAGGACTGCCTAATGCTGTTTTTGTCTTGCCTGCCTGCTGCCTATGATATAGCATCTGATTCATTTCTGATTAGCAAATGTAGAAAGAAATGGAGTAATATATTAGAATATACAAAAAAATAAAATAAATGATACAATCCTGAAATGGTGTTCAGAGGATCCACTTACACCAGTTCATAGTTAGTGACTTTTTTTTTTTAATAAGTGAGAAAAGGCAGTGAACTAACTTTGCCTCACCATGTATTCCTCCTCTCTTGTACAAATTCCTCTCCACTATTCTTTTAAAGCTTTACAACTGGCTGTCCTACCCTGGAAAAACCGAGTTGAATTATGTATTGCCAAGAAAAGGAAAAATATTTTTGAATTATAACTCAAAAATCAGCCAAAGGGAGACCTGAGGATATTTAGAACTGATCTAGCTTCTTTTCTTTGGTACCCTGAACTATTTTCTTAGATTAAATTAGTTTCAGTTCTGCTCTCCTGGTTCCACTTAATTTGGAGATCCATTGTCTTTATTTCCTTCTTTATTTGCTCTCCTGATGCTTAAGCATTGTTTGTGTTAGAGAAAATGACAAATGAGTTACTTATCCAGCTTAAGCTCTGACAAGTGTTCCTTTCCCATTGAGGGATGCCGAGAAAGTGTGACCCCTGCTGGCTTCGAGTTTCTTGATTTGAGCTCAGCTGCTTCTCTGGTAAAGCAGTTATCTTTAAAATAGTATCTATAAGGCTAAGTCAGAGAAATATAAGATCATCATGTTTAGTGGCTTACAGATTTGAAGGTTTTTTTTCACATCAAAACTTTTTTCAAACAAACTCTAACCTGGAACCCCAATACAGAAGTAAAAGGGATAGCGCTTGAGGTAGGGAGAGGAAGCAATTTGGTTTGATGGAGAGGAAGCTGAGACCTACGGAAGTTAAATGACTTGCTGTAGATCACATTAGTGAATCGTCATATTTCCTTTGTTCAAATATGTAATTCATTTAAGTATTTTTTTCTCTGAAAGTTTTATTCTCTTCTGAAGCAGGTTACTCAGAGCTTAAAGGCCATTTTTAAGAGACTAATGGAAAAGGCTCTGCCTTGAGGGAGAAGGGGTAGATGGTTGGACTGGATTACCTGCCGGGGACCTTTCTACATTTAGTTCTTCAGTGGGGTGGTCAGTGAGTGGTCTGGAGAGCTATACACTCATTGTTGTATGTTACATTTTAGTTAATTATGTAAGTTTGTCCCTGGGCCCATCTTCACACTAGCCCTGTTCTTCCTATTTGAGGTTGATGTGGGGCTGTGAACCTGGATTGTAGGCACAGCTGTGCTGGTGTGTGGGGCTAGTGAATAGAATTTTGAGTAGTATAAAACAGGTGTACCTCTCATTCTCATTTCTTACATGGGTTATAATAATGTACTTGTCCTAAGTTATTCTTGTAAAGGAAGGCACAGAGCAGGTATCTTAGAACGTAATGGAAGGCTGCATTCAGTCTTGATTATTTCCGATCTTGAACCAATTTCAGGTCTCCCTTGTCATTTCTCTAATCTCAGGCTTAGTGGTGAGCCGAGAGTGCAGATGTGTAAAAGATGGTTGGGTCAGAGGGGTGGCGGGGAAGCCGGCTGCCACATGCCTCCCTGATGACATGGTGGTGGGGACTGCCTTGTGCCAGGGCTGGGCTCTCTGGGCACATCAGTGGCCATCCTGCCCAGCCTCCCCACCTTTGCTGTGCTCTCTTTCAGCCCAGGCAGCAACCGTACATCCTGCCTCCTGTGCATGGCCAGTGTGGGGAGCACTACTCGGAAACACACACTTCGCAAGGTAACTTCAGCTGGTCCTCGGCCCTTCTTTAGATAAGAAGTTGAATACCAGGAACTTTTTTTTTTTTTTTTTTTTTAAAGATGACATTGGGCTTGGTGCCCATAGCTCAGTATGGCCATATACATCAAGGGTGGTGGGTTAGAGCCTGGCCTGGGCCTGCTGAACAACAATGACAATTGCATCCAAAAATAGCCGGGTGGGCACCTGTAGTCCCAGCTAACTTGGGAGAATGATGGCAATTAACATTTATAGAGCACTTATGATACTGCTCTAAGCACTCGCTGTATATTTTCTCATTTAATTAATCCTCAATATAAACCTATTATTTATATAATAATACCTATGGGTATTATTATTATTTCTATTTTATATGTGTAAAAAATTGGGAAATAAAGAGATTAGTGGTGGAGCTTGGATATGAAAATCAGAGTCTCTTAATCATTACACTAACTACATCTCCAGAAAGGAGATTGTGGAAAAACCTTGGATGTCAACAGTATATTAAATGAATAGTTTCTATGTTATCAACTCCTGGCTATCTTGAGACCTCTGTGTTACAAAAGTATGACATGAAAACCAAGACAATCAAGATCATTTAAAATAAGGAAAGAGTATTTTTTATAAACAGAGTAGCAAAGTTACCCTGTTTCTACAGGGAGGCAGCAAGCTCCATGAAAGGCAGATAAATTGCAAAACGTTTATCTCTCTCCTAGTTTTCCTTATTTATTCCATCTGATCAGATCTGGGTCTGCTCCCCCCCTTTTCAGACAGTTGAATATTTTCAGTCACTTGTTCTGACTTTGCCTTCTTCAGCTTTGCTCAGCTTAAATATGTGGTGCGAAATGAATATATTTTGGCCATAGAAAAGTGTTTTGGCAGGAAGTTGCCTTCCTTGGGAGGGGGACGTGTATGTGTTTTAAAGGAACACCAGACACATAGAATGGGTCTGACTTTAGCAATCTAATTTTTAATTTCTTTAGAGATTAAACAGTAATTAATTTTTACTTGAATTGACCTCAGTGACAAAACCAAATCTAAAGGAGGATCTCAGGAACGGCTAAAAAGAACTTTTGATTCTAATTTTCCCTTCACTGGTTGCCCCTCAGAATGAGCTAGCCATGCTGACATTCTTTTTTTTTTATTTTTGAGACAGTCTCTAGCTGTTGTCCTGGGTAGAGTGCCATAGCGTCCCAGCTCACAGCAACCTCCAAGTCTTGGGGCTTAAGTGATTCTCTTGTCTCAATCTCCCAAGTAACTGGGACCTTAGGTGCTCGCCACAAACAGTAGCTGTTTTTTGGTTGTAGTTGTTGTTCGGCAGGCCCCAGCTGGATTCGAACCCGCCAGTTCCAGTGTATGTGGCTGGCACCTTAGCCACTTGAGCTACAGGTGCAGAGCCCCCCATGCTGACATTCTGGCCGCATCACTCTTCTTGTTTCCCTTTATGAAAGCTCAACAGTCCCTTGAGTACGAGGACCTTTTCCATTGCTATCAGGACAAACAGCTCCATGTGGCCTATAATTTAAATCTATCACCCTATTAAAATTCTTGCCTGCCTGGCCTAAATATCCAGTACTGTTGCTGAGCCCTTCACAAAAGGACAGGTCTACCCAGCACGTGGGCCATTGTTGGTACCTGATTTCAAATCTCAGGTTGCACGCCAGGTGACAACACTTATTCCAAATGTGCATGCCTTTCCTTGTCTTGGTTTACTTTTTCTTTTCAGTCTGCTTTAATGTGTTCTTTCTGTATGTTGGCATCTGCTCTAAGAGAGTAACAATTTTTCTGTGGGATATGTGGGTGGAGACCAGGGGTTTTCACATTTTGTGACTTATTTAAATTAAAAGTCAACTTATGAGTGTGAGGATCAACTTCTCTGTGTCAGTGTGCATAAAGATTCATGCACCTTTGTTTGACTTCTTGCAGATAGCATTTTCCACGGGAACGAAGAAGCCTTGTATTGCAACTCTCACAACAGCCTGGACTTGAACTATGTAAATGGCACTGTCACCAACGGCAGTGTGTGCAGTGTTCACAGCGTCAACTCCCTCAGCTGCTCACAGAGTTTCATCCAGGCTTCCCCGGTGTCTTCCAACCTCAGCATCCCTGGGAGCGACATCATGCGGGCTGACTATATCCCCAGCCACCGGCACAGCGCCATCATTGTGCCCTCATACAGGCCGACCCCTGATTATGAGACAGTCATGCGGCAAATGAAGAGGGGGATGGTGCACACGGACAGCCAGAGCCAGTCTCTGCGCAACCTCAACATTCTCAACACGCACGCCTACAACCAGCCGGAGGACCTGGTGTACAGCCAGCCGGAGATGCGGGAGAAACACCCCTACACCATCGCTTACGGGCCACAGGGGGCCTATGGTAACAAACTGGTCGGTCCCTCTGACCACAGAAACCCAAAGAGTATTGTGGTGCCCAGCAAGCCAGGGGCCAGTGCCATCTCCCACACGGTGAGCACCCCGGAGCTGGCCAACATGCAGCTGCAAGGCAGCCATCCCTACAGCACAGCCCACATGCTCAAGAACTATCTCTTCAGGCCGCCGCCCCCCTACCCGAGGCCGCGCCCCGCCACCAGCACCCCGGACCTGGCCAGCCACCGCCACAAGTATGTCAGTGGCAGCAGCCCGGACCTGGTGACCAGGAAGGTGCAGCTCTCTGTGAAGACCTTCCAAGAGGACAGCTCTCCCGTGGTCCATCAGTCCCTCCAGGAGGTGAGCGAGCCCCTCACGGCCACCAAGCACCACGGCTCGGTGAACAAGCGCCACAGCCTGGAGGTGATGAACAGCATGGTGCGCGGCATGGAAGCCATGGCGCTCAAGTCGCTGCACCTCCCCCTGGCGCGCCGCGGCACGCTCCGGGAGCAGGGCCCGCCCGCCGAGGCCCCGCAGCTCCCGCAGTTCCACCACAAGAAGACCTTCTCCGACGCCACCATGCTGATCCACAGCAGTGAGAGTGAGGAGGACGAGGAGGCCCCCGAGCCGGTGCCCCCGATCCCCGCGCTCCGCGACAAGATGGAGTACAGCGCCCAGCTGCAGGCGGCCCTGGCCCGCATCCCCAACAAGCCCCCGCCCGAGTACCCGGGGCCGAGGAAGAGCGTGAGCAACGGGGCGCTGCGGCCGGACCCGCCCAGCCTGCCGCCCGCCGCCGCCCGGGCCAGGGCGCTGAGGCACGGGCCCGCCAAGGCCGTCAGCGCGGCTCGGCCCGACCCGCCCGCGGGCAACGGGGCGGCTCTCGGCCCGTCCATCTCGGAGCCCGACCTGACCAGCG
Source organism: Loris lydekkerianus (assembly GCA_963574355.1). NCBI lineage: Eukaryota > Metazoa > Chordata > Mammalia > Primates > Lorisidae > Loris > Loris lydekkerianus. The sequence continues at coordinate 15,787 of CAUYPK010105222.1, forward strand.
TGAAGGAGCGAGTCAAAAAGGAGCCGGTGAAGGAGAGACCCGTGTCCGAAATGTTTTCCCTGGAGGACAGCATTATAGAGAGAGAGATGATGATCAGAGTGAGTGTCCGCCTCTAGGGGGTTGTCTTCTGGGGTGAAGGCACACGTGCTTCTGGCACTGGAGGGGGTGCAGGGCTTATTCAGGGAATGTGGGAACTTTGTAAAGGATCATTGGGGGTCTGTATTCTACTGCACAAAATGTTGGCTTTTCCCCTTTCACGTCCATCTCCCTTTGTCATTCCTGGGTGCTCATAGGTATCTTTGGTGTGGTGCTGACTGAGCTCAGTGCCTCAGCCAACGTTTGGTTGTTTATTCACACTCGAAATTGTGTGAGCTGCTAGAAGCTTGCCTCCCTACAACACTAAGGTGTTTTGCTTTCTTGAGGGAAAGCTTTTTTATTTTTGTTGTTTTTTGTTTTTGTTTTTGTTTATACCAACTTCCTCTTTGGAAGATCCATATGTCAAGATAGCCCACCAGTATCATCTGGGCTGCGATATGTCTAGCTTTAGTTTCAGATTTTCTTTTCAATAGGTGTTTAAGAGAATTATAGCAAATGGATTTATAACTCAGAAGTTTACCTTTGAGCCTCAATTCTATCAAAAATTCATAGGTGTATGTTTTTACGTATACATATTCATGCATACTTACTACACTTGAAGATATATCCTAGTATTAGGTGGGAATACCCCAACTTCAAACTGTTCAAAGCAAGGTACAGTGGCACACACCTGTAGTCCCAGCTCCCTGGGAGGCTAATGGAGGAGGAGGTTCCGGGACAGGAGTTCAGGAGGTAGTGTGCCATGATTGCACTTGTGATTAGCCACTGCATTCCTCTCTGGGCAACATAATGAGACCCTGTCTCTTAAAAAATAATTAAAAAGTGCAACCTGGAGGAAGGCCAGTTATGTTGTCAGAACAAGACCCACGCAGATGATTGGTGAGCATATAGAACGGCAGAATGAGTCTGTCTCTTGCTAATAAGAAAACATGTTGAATTATTACAACTTTTAAAAATCTCCATTGCTAATTATCCTGGAAATTTTTGGTGCCTTAAAAAAAAATCATTTAATGATAACGGATCAAACTCAGATTGACTTTTCTTCTTTCAACATCATTGTACCATGAAGTAACCAGGCCTTATTTTAGGAATTCCACAGTGGCAACTTAACATTTGACTGGGTGGAGCTCATTAAATGCCCTTCACATGTAGATCTTCCTTGCCTGTCACTGGGCTTTGGCGTGAAAAGAATAATCAAGGGACTCAATTTGAAGGAAGCCAAGTTCCTGGGTTCAGATATCTAATCTGTAGCGACTTTGTTGCTTTTAAGAAACGTTAAGAATATTCTCTGTTCTCAGGCGTGGCCTGTGACTCAGTGAGTAGGGCACTGGCCCCATATGGGTTCGAACAAGGCTCCAGTCAAACTGCAACAACAATAAAAAAGAATATTTTCCGTTCTCAGCCTCACTGTTTTGGCTTCCCTGAACACTTCTGTGTCAGGAAAGTGTGAAGAGTTTTTTATATAGACGTAACTTGTTGTACTGTTTGTAATCCTAAAAGGAAATTATAAAAGGTATACGTGTGCCTCTAGCAAAGGAAGCCTGTGGCTGGGGATGGAGGGAAATTTGTGGGTGGATGCTGTGCGGGGAGAGCTTTCCTAGTGTGGGAAAAAAGAAATTCGTTGGTAGAAAGAAATTTTCAACACTTCTTGGCCCCAAGTCTTGTAAAAGCAACATTGCCATCAAGAACCTATCAGTCTAAGCATTCAATTTAGCTTTTTCCCCTGCCAACTTGATGCTTAATGATGTCCACATGTTCTCATAGCCTCCTTTTGGTCATATTCATCCCTCTTGTTAGCCGAATTAAACAAATAGCCTGTAGGCAAAATCATGCTACTGGTCCCTACTTAGAGCTCCTTGAATTAATCACAGAGGGACAGGGGATCTTTTCCCTCCCTGGTATGTTTTTCCCTCCATGGTATTCCTTTTCATCCATGTGGATAGTAGTGGCTGGCAAATTTTATCCATTACCTTTTAGTTCAAGAAAGTAATCATCCCATTTCCATTTAATTTTCCATTAAATAGAAATGTAGTTGTTGTTTCCCCTGAAGTCCCATATGCTCAGGAGCTCAAGGATAGCAGCAGACCCTAGAGGAGAATTAGGAGGTTCTTCGGTGAGCCAGAGGGCCATGCAAGATGGGATAGTCCCAGTGGCTCTGAGCTCAAGATGACTCTCCATGACCCCTGACCATGGTCTAAGCAGCAGCACCCCCACATCTCAGATACTCTTCTGCCCTCCTCACCATGGGAACCTTATTCAGGTTGAGGGGAGTGGATGGGGGGGAGGCCACCCTAGAGCCCTTCAGAAATCTTCCCTCTGGCACCTCTCCATAATTGTGGAGCTGCCTGTCTGTTTGCTGAATGATTTTGGCCTGCTGCCTTTGTAGTTCATCCTTCCCGCTCCTGCTGCTGCCTGCCTTAAAGACACTTCACTGGTTGTAGCCCCCTCACCAGAAGTCAGATACAGTGAGAACAAAAAGCCAGATCAGATTTTTAAGTCATTTATTTTTTTAAAAAAGCTAATAGGGGACGGCACCTGCGGCTCAGTGAGTAGGGCACTGACCCCATATACCCAGGGTGGTGGGTTCAAACCTTGCCCTGGCCAAACTGCAACAAAAAATAGCCAGGCGTTGTGGTGGGTGCCTGTGGTCCCAGCTACTGGGGAGGCTGAGGCAAGAGAATCGCCTAAGCCCAGGAGCTGGAGATTGCTGTGAGCTGTGATGGCATAGCACTCTACCAAGGGTAATAAAGTGAGCCTCTGTCTCTACAAAAAAAATAAATAAATAAAAAATAAAAAAGCTAATAGGATGAGTGACAAGGAATTAAGAGACATAGTTTAACTTATCACTGGGTTTCAGCATTCACTAGCCAGGCAATAATCCTTTCCTAAGAAGGATAAGTTAGATGTTCTTTGTCTTAGGCCCAGTTAGGGTCACCTTACAGTGCAGGTGGGAACAAAGTGACACTGTTGAGAGGGACTGGGGACCATTTTTCTAGAGTTACTGCTTTCTCAAAACTTAAGAGAGGAATGAAACAGATTCCCAAGTGAAAGAGATGACTTTGGGGGTGGGGGGGCATTCCCTCTCACAAAAACTATAAGCAAACAAACAAATAAAAACCTAAAAATTTAAATCTAACCCCTGCCCACCCTCACCCCTCGCTGGAATGGCTGGAATTGAAAACTAAAGCCATTCTATTAGAGTTTTATACCTTTCAACCCATTGTCCATTGGGTCAGCCTGTCACTGGAATAAGGATCCTATTGGCGGCTTCCCTCACTGAGGCTGCTTGTAGGGACGTTGTGGTGATGGTAAGACATGGTTCCCTCTCATCCCTAAACTTGTGGGTTGGTGCCTTCAAGACATCTTCCTGGGGAATAAATTTATAAATCACAGAATAAGGACAAAAGCCTCTAAATCTCTGAAAAGAAGCCAGGGAGAAGATGACCCTTTCATGGGTGGCAGTCAAATGAATCTGCAAATTGGTTGCACTTCAGTTGTGGTCACAATTTTATATTCTATACACCTCATCTCTTTCTATGCTTTTTGAAGTACTCTGTTCTTCCCTTAATGTCTAAGAGAAGCTGTTTTTAGGAAGTGGCCTTCATGGCTTGCCTGAGTAGATAGTTCACACCTCAGCCAGTTGGGGGAAGTGAGGAAGCAGGTCGGTGGGGCACCAGCCGGCCCTGGTTGATCTGGTTTCAGAGTATAGGTGTGCTAGAGAGGGTGGAAAGAAAAAGCCACAAGCCAGGGCCAGGTGTCAACATTCAAACCTTCCCCTGAGTGATCTGCTCAGCCCCCAGATCCATGTTTCCCATAGCGTAGTCACATCCAGTGATGTCCTTCTGTAGTCACTGGGGGCTGCAGTGTCTGTGCTGGTGAGCCCTGTACATGAAGCATAAGCATAAAGGGTAATGCCTGGGGGACCATCTTCAATGACCCCAGCCGGGCTTTAGTGTTAGTGAGTTTGCTAAACCATGTCTGCTGTCATTCTGGATTTGATACCAGTAGATGCACCAAAGACCAGAGGTAAATATAGGATTACAATCCTCAGTCTCAGCTCCTCAGGATGGAAACTTAGGAAGATTTTTCTCTACAACTTATGTGTCTGTATCTCTCCATCAACAACATCCCAAACCATTTTTCAAGTTTCACACCATTCAATCTGTGCAAAAGGGTCATCTCTGTGACTGGCTTAGATGATTCCCGTAACTGTTTCTCTTTTACTTGTCCTGTCTACCCTCAGCCCTTGTCATTCAAGCCAGATCAGATTTTTGAGTCATTTATTGCATACACCCTGTGGTTTTTTTGAGGCCTGTGGCAGGTCGTATTTGCAGGAAGTCTTTTTTCTTATTTTATTTATTTACCTATCTAGCTAATGAATGAATGAAAATTAAAAACTCAAGAACGGGCTTCTGCAGGCACAGTGGGAATACCGGGAAGGTTGTGTTTGAATTTACCCCATTAATGGCGATTGTCTGCATTCCTTGGCTGGGGAGTTACAGATTTGGGGAGATTAAAACACATTCCAACATTCTACTGGTATTATAAACAATGAGAACATGCCTTTTCTTGCCACAAGAATCTAGAGAAGCAGAAGATGGCAGGCCTGGAGGCACAGAAGAGGCCGCTGATGCTGGCAGCGCTGAATGGGCTCTCAGTGGCTCGGGTCTCAGGGCGAGATGAGAGTCGAGTTGATGCCACTCGCATTCCCATGGACGAGAGGGTAAGCACTAGACTTGTCAAACATGATTCATCCTCTGTGGTCTTAGATTCCCAAAGTTCCCTCCTTACCCCAACATGCCAGCCAGCACTGCACTGTGTTCGATGCTTTGATTCTTTAGTTTGAGATCGTTAGGAAGATCTGGTCTTGTGTTGCATTCAATTAATCCTTTCCAACATCTAACGTTTCCTTTTGGTCTTCCCACTTTGTCAGATTGGTGAAACCGCTGCTTGCTTAAAACAACCAGCCCCTAATAAGCCGTATGGCTTGGTCAAATAATTTATTTGGGCCTATTTCGTTTTTTTGTAAAATGAAGAAGTTAAAACAATTGCTGTAGCTCTCTGTTGCTGTGATTTTATGAACAGTTTCCACTTCTTAGGGAGTAATTATTTTATCTAAGCATTTTATAGAGTTCTCTGGATATGCAGTCGTTTACATGACTATAAAATGTGACTGATTTATAATTGTTAGGATAACGCATCATGAGACCTTTGGTTTTGAAAAGCAGAAAGAAGTTGCATGGTAATGTTTTAGAGGTGGTGAAAGGTGTTCCATTAGTTTCTGAAATTGCGGTCAGAAGGTTAATGAACAAGTTGTACAGACTGCTAATAACCTTAGGGTGTTCCATTCCTGCTGGTATGTATCCAGTATTAGGAGGTTTTAAAGCCAGGAGGGAATTTAAAGGGATCATTTAATCCAATTAATGCCATATTATAATAATTAGTAGTTTGACCAGAAAGGGGAGGCAGTTTAATCCTTAGAGGTGTAGAACTGTGGACCAGTATCATCTCAAGATTTAGCTCAATAAAAACAGCTATGTGGGTAAAGAAAAGGATGTTTGGATAACTAAGATTAACATTCTCCTTGTCGTTGGGACTTTAAACAGAGGTGCTAATAGCAAAAATATTGACTTGTTGAATTCAAACTCCTGCCAGTTCTTGAAGATTTGTTTTCTGTTCATAGTATTCATAGTATGAGCGAGCAGGAAAATGCTTATCGGTTAAGAGAAACTAGCAATGTGGTTAATAATGACACCACATAATCCATATTGTGTACATTCTGAAACGCTTTATCGACATTATCACTGTCAATATATGAAGAAATCTGGTTGTTTCGTTGGAGCTTTTGAATAAGAAATAACCCAGACAGCTGAAGGTCGATTTCTGCTACAGTTCAGAACCCTGAAGAAGAAGCTGGAAGAAGGAATGGTGTTCACAGAATATGAGCAAATCCCAAAGAAAAAGGCGAATGGCATTTTCAGCACTGCAGCTCTGCCAGAAAATGCTGAGCGCAGCCGAATCCGGGAAGTTGTCCCCTATGAGGAAAATCGAGTGGAGCTGATTCCAACCAAAGAAAACAACACCGGATACATCAATGCCTCCCACATCAAGGTAAGCGGGAAAGCAGGTGGGACGGTTGCTGGGTTAAGGGTAAAAATGCCGGGAGAAAAAACATATGGGCTGCCGCTGTGCTTCTTGGCCCATCCCCAGACCCTCAGGGAGTGTTTTTGAACTCCCGTACTTTTCTTATTCAAGTGGAAGGGTATGTCTGCCACTGTAGAGAGAAGGAAGTCTTGCAGCCTCAGGAAAAACCTCAGGTCAGCAATTTCTGAAGTTTGCTCATTATAGAGGCTCTAGCTTTCTCTTCTCTGTGGGCTACAACTCTCCCTAAACTCAAGGGAGAAACTGAGGATTGTCTTTTTCACTTTGTAGTTAGCTGATGACAAGACTTGGGAAGTCACAGGTATTGTGTTACTGTCTTCGAAGTTTTTATCATGTTCATTAGCAGTAGCTACTGTTGTTTCCCCCGTGTAATACTATACGTCCTGCATTTTACAGCTCAAGTCCCAAGTTTGCATTGTAGTTACAAGAGGCGAATAATTTACAGCAAAACTGTCAAAGTGTGGTTAGCGTCAACTCTTACAAGGCTAGCCACACTAGTTAGTGTATTAGCATGGCTAAGTTGTTATTAATATTTCAAATGCTTCAGACCTTTATATCTCAGTATTGCATAACCGGGCTCTACCCTAGTTAAAATTGGGGGTTACAGATACATGTGTACATACAGTTAAACATTTTCTAAATAGCTAATGTTCTTCAGTATTCCTGTCTGTAGTGTCCCTAAGAACAGAGCATACATGTTTAGAATGTCACCATTTATTTGGAATGCTGAAGTGGGAGAATCTTTTCATATACTAATATTAAAGCAGTTGTTATGGGAAGTTTTTAAATAATACAAAGTTTAGTTCATTGTGATCAATAGCCTTAGAAACCTGTTTCTTTTTTTTTTTTTTTTTATTGTTGGGGATTCATTGAGGGTACAATAAGCCAGGTTACACTGATTGCATTTGTTAGGTAAAGTCCCTCTTGCAATCTTATCTTGCCCCCAAAAGGTGTGGCACACACCAAGGCCCCAACTCCCTCCCTCCTTCCCTCTCTCTGCTCTTCCTTTCCCCACCCCTCCCTCATTTCTCTCTCTCTGCTCTCCCCTTTCCCCACCCCCAACATGACCTTAATTGTCATTAATTGTCCTCATATCAAAATTGAGTACATAGGATTCATGCTTCTCCATTCTTGTGATGCTTTACTAAGAATAATGTCTTTCACTCCCATGTAGGTTAATACAAAGGATGTAAAGTCTCCATTTTTTTTAATGGCTGAATAGTATTCCATGTTTCTTTTATTTATTTATTTATTTATTATTAAATCATAGCTGTGTGCATTAATGCAATCATGGGGCAACATGCACTGGTTTTATATACCAATTGACATATTTTCATCACACTGGTTAACATACCCTTCCTGGCATTTTCTTAGTTTTGTGTTAAGACATTTATATTCTACATTTAGTAAGTTTCACATGTACCCTTATAAGATGCACCATAGGTGTGGTCCCACCAATCACCCTCCCTCCACTCCTTCTCTCCCCTCCCCTCCCTTCCCTTTCCCCTTTCCCCATATTCTTGGGCTAGAATTGGGTTATAGCTTTCATATGAAAGCTATAATTGGGTTATAGCTTTCATATGAAAGCTATAATTTGGTTTCATAGTAGGGCTGAGTACGTTGGATACTTTTTCTTCCATTCTTGAGATATTTTGCTAAGAAGAATATGTTCCAGCTCCATCCATGTAAACATGAAAGAGGTAAAGTCTCCATCTTTTT